>JAKSZP010011026.1:0-64951 GCA_022478985.1 Massospora cicadina
ATTAGCTTAACTAATATGAGGCATAAAATTAATAGACATCGTTTACCTTACTAAGCTTCAGCTTTATTATTATTATCCAGTTTGTGTTAATTACATATTTAGATTGTGGTTTCTCCCCCTATAAATCATGATGATGGTTGAAATTTTACTTCTCTTGCATCAAATATTGCTGGAATTCAGGGCTAATGAGCTTGCAAGTACAAAAAGTGCCTGGGTTCTGACAAGGTGACTGCGCCTCCAATGGATAGAGCACTGGAAGCTCTATGCAGTCTTTCACAACTCCCTTTTGTACCCCTTTAAGGGTCCTATGCCACCCAACCCTGAGCTGATTCGTGTTGATGATGATATAGAAGTAGAGGTGGAAACAGTTTTGGCATACAGTAAGTCCCAACGCAGAATCCAATACCTCTCTCAAGAAAGGGATGCACTGACTATGAAAATTCCTTGGTAGGTGCCATGAAATGCTCCAACTGCAAGGACCTCTTGGAAGAGCTCCACCTCGCACACCAAATGGCACCTCGCTCCCATCAAAAACCTAGGCCATACTTGCAATTAAGCTTCCCCATTCCCACAAAAACTAGAACTTGGCCCACACCTAAGGGGTGGTGGACCAAACTTAATAGGAAAGGGTAATGTAAGTCATAAGGCAGCACCCCTATGGTTGGATTGGGAGGTTTTCCCTTTTTGGAAAAAACAGAATTTGGCAATCCCTAGCTTTCCTGCTTAATACTGTGGGGGACTTTACCCATACGGTGGACAAACGCTGTGTCTAAACCCTCCTGAGAAAGGGTTAAGGTTTACATACCCTCCGCCAACTCTTCTCTTAGGCCAAACTTACCATAGAATATCTCTCATTTGTGTCAAGATAAAATTTTGAAAATTTCAGGAGCAGGGGCACAGGGCCCAGGCCACTAAACCCTCACGCCCACTCAACCCTAAAACACAACCAGCAGAGGGATCCTCACTGCTAACCTAATCCTACCTTCCTGAGAGTACCCACATCCTTATAGCTATTAAGATAGTTCAGCTGCTGAAATAAGGTGAAAGAGAAATACAACGCCTTGGTAGACATTCCCAGCCTCATCCATAATCCCAACTGCTCAAAATCATTTTCGGCTAATTAAATCAATAAGCTGCAGTTTGGGGTCCACCTCTGAGTATCTTCTCAGTCCACTTCATGTTTTCAGTCTTGCTTCCATTTTCAGGCTCAATCCTATTCTCCGCTGCAATTCTGTTCTCTGTCCTAACCAATTCTATGATTTTTGATCCTTTTGACTTAGAATTATCTTCAAATTCATTTGGCCTTAATTTTCCAATTAATTGATTTAAAATATTTAATCTGAGTCAAAACAACTTTCCCGACCTCATCAGAAGGCATTTTACCCTCTAATGGTGTGGGACTTTTCAATTTTGCCAATCAAAAATAAAAAAGGACTTGCCAACTGTGGGACCAGTGCTGATTGATTTTTTAAGTCTCATAAAAATAAACAAAATACTCATCTTCAAAAAAAATTTGACTGTCTCTTCCACTATACCCAACACATTAAGCCTCAGTAAACCCTGAGGTGCGCACCCATCCAAAGATACCTCATAAAGTAGGCTTCTCTGGCCTGGCCCCATTCTTGGTAGCCTAAAGATCTTCTCCTAGGCATTACCACTTATGCTTTCTATGGCCTTGATAGCAACAATTATCTGTGGATATCCGGCCTCCTGTGTAATGCAAATTACCCTTTTGCCTGGAGGATCCATTCCCATGGTCAATGCTGCTGAAGGAATGCAACTGCTAATACATGGGATGTTATTGACCTCCCATCACTAACCCCCCACCTGGAGCTTCCCAAGATAGACCTGTGGTTTCCCTCACAACTACTATTAGTATGTTTGTGGGGCTTCAGTATTTTTTTTGAATTTTCATTTCTCTTACATCCCCTCTAGGTTTTTCTCAATGAGTCATTTAAATGGCTGTGCCCCTGGCATTCTGAGCGTTCTCATGTTTATTTAGAACCCAAGTTTGAAGCTTAATATAATTTTTTAACTGATTTACTGAAAAATCTTTGGCTATAAATAAAATTTTTTTTGGTATTTTTAGAATTATACATAAAATACCAAATCATACTAAATATAATAAAATTTATAAATTTAAATTTAAATATATTGCAAGGAAGGCTGACCAGGGGATGGACATTCTGAATGTCAACCTGAAAGAAACAAAACTTAGTAACAGGTAAGGCACCCCAAAGAAGCGATGCTATCTCTTTTTGCCAGCGGGAACGCCACTATGGGGAGGGGGAGGGAACGTGTGAAGGGGCCGTAGCCACAATTGAACACATGTGGAGGAAAGGGTCCAATTTGATGAACCAAACTGGGAACCAGGAGGAGACCAGCTGTCGGCGATGTGGTGGGAGGTTTCCAAACATCCACACCTGAAAGTGGTCCACCAAATGGGACCAGAATCTGTGGACAGCTTCTGGGAGGGTGGGGGTGGAGCCTGAGATGGCATCCAAGACAATCGTGTGGATAGTACACATGGCGATTGCTACCACCAGAGCATGGAGGGAGGGTGGAAGGGGGGATAACATGGATATAGCAAACATATCTCTTGATAGACTGAAGGGATGTGTTTGATCCTGGTCAAGCAGACGTTGAACTTCGCGCTATATCACTTTAGAGGTAAGGCACTTCTCCAGGCGGTGGAACAGCGTTCCATACTGGCCACACACAACGCAGGATGAGTGTAAAGCGTTAGAGCGCTCAGCCATATGGTACACCCACCTCAGGCAGCGCCACACATGTGAATGGAGTCGAGGCTGCAACAGAGGGTGGTGTGCATATTTCCAAATAGTCTTCTAAGTCTCAATGGAGTAAGGGATGTCCATCATGTCCAGATAGTCCACCCTGGATAGGACATGGGGCTGTGTGGGATCACGCCATCTTAAATGGGTAGCCCCTGTACCTCCTGTGTGAACTGAGGAGAGGAGTGGCTTCTCTGTGCTGTGTGTCCACTAATATGAATTCTCCACTCAGTGCTCCGCATGGAGAGGAGGATTCGTTTGTAGTGGGTTTTAGTACCGTGAGGACCTGTGGCTGATGGGTGAGAAGCTAGATATTTCCTCAAGGAGTGAGGGTTTGATGGATTTTTAAGGCCCAGGGTGCGGGAGAAGTTGGAGCAGGCCACGCGGGACCAGTGTTGGGAGGGATCATGGGGGTGGTGACGGCCGCAATCCAGGTGCCCAGGATCTTGGCAGCATGGGCTTTAAAAGTTGAGCAGGCTCATGCCACCATGATGACAAGGACCAAACATGACCTCAAGCCGCACTGGAGGTGAGCGGCCTGACCAAAGCCACCCTTGCAGAAGGGCATACATAGATTTAAAAAACCTTGGGAGAGGGCGATGGCGTGGGCTCCAAAACAGACTTTGGAGAGGAGCATAGAGTTGGCTAAAACAACCCTGCCAGTAAGGGAAGTAGGGTGGGCTCTGAGGGAGGCGATGCGCTTCATCACATTGTCTAGAATATGACTTTCCGATACTGCTGAGGCATACCCGTCTGCCTCCACCCACACGCCCAGATGGCGGACTGGCCCTATGGTAGGGCGTGGCACGAAGGGGAGCACAAGTGGTGCGGTGTGGGGTGAGCAGGGAAGGCGAGCACATGTGCGAGCAGATGGGCCGGGCTGGGCACTGGTCTCTGGGGCCCAGCAGGTTTGATACCAACCAAGGAGGATGACTTTGGTTTTGGAAGCGTTCAGTGCAGCATTACTTACCTGGGAATACTCCTGTATGAGAGCTTTGAGCGCGCGTGCGTCTTTATTATTTGACACCCCAACCACACAGTCATCTGCAAACGCCTTCATCTTGACTGGGTCTTGGCCTGGTACATGGACCCCAGTGAGGTGGGTATTCAAATTTCGATGTAGTGGGTTAAGGCTGAAGTTTTATAAGAGTGGGCTAAGGGGGTCCCCTTGGCGTAAGCCCCTTTGAGGGCGGACTACTTCCGTTAGGAAGCCAGGGCCATGCACTGCCATTGTTGCAGATTCTGTAAGCTGCATTACCCAGTTGATGAAGCGAGGGGTTAAGCAGAATTGATGGAGGCAGGCCCTGAGGTATTCCCAGTTTACCCTATCATGGGCCTTCTGTTGGTCTAAGAATACAAGTGCTCTAGAGGCTGTGGACTGGCATGCGTTAGCCACAGAGTGCACGTTGTCCCAAATTGACCTTCTGGGTATGAAACCGAATTGTTCTGGGGAGATGGTGGCAGATGCTACAATCCCGAAACGGCTAGCCATGATTTTAGTTAAAAAGTTTTGTATCCGTGTTATTTCAAGAAATGGGGCGCCAGTTGGCTAGGTCTAGCTTATCCCCTTTCTTGAAGAGTGTGACAGTAAAGGCCTCATGTCCTCCTGGTAGGAGGCGCGTTTCCAACAGGCTTTGGTTAAGTGAGGCGAGCAGCAATGGGGATATATATTTGAAATATTTTTTGTAGAACTCATATGGAATGCCATCAGGGCCTGGGTTTTTCATTTTGGTGCACCTTGGACGGCGGACCAGAGTTCATTTGGAGTAATCAAATTCATTAATTCAGGGTATCAGGAAATTGTACAGATGTGAGTGCTGTCAAGAAATTTTGCCACTTCGGCCAGCTGAATTGGATTGGATCAGTATAACTCAGAGTAATACTTTTGTATTTTGATTGCCACTTCAGCTGGCATATCCACGACAGAATCATCTGATCTCCACACCTGTGTGCAGGCCACACTCTGGCGTGGTGCAAAGAATTTTTTAAAAAAATATGTGGTGCATGTGTCACCCTCTGTAATGTGTTTGGCCCTGTACTGAACACAAACCTGATGTTTGTATTACCTTTCGAGCGCATTGAGGTGGGCGGCTGCTTCTGCCCACTTTTGGCCCAAAGCAGGGCTATAGCCTGTGGCTAGGATGTTAGATTTCAGGTGTGCCAACTCTGCCAGAGCGCGCGAAATGATGGCTGATGTGGCTCGTGAGCATCTGGTGGAGAGGTGGCGAGTGTGGCGGATGGTATCCTCTTTGAAAGCTGACCATGTGGAAATTGGGTCCATACAAAATGGTGTAATAAACTCTTTTGCCAAAGTTGCTGATTCCACCCAAGTGGAAAATCCTGGTGATGCAAGTTTGGGTGGGCGGAGTTTGCACCAATGCGGGGCCTTAGCCACTGTGACAGGTAAGTGGTAGGTTATCAAGACCAGCTGGTGGTCAGAGAATTCAATTTTCTGTTGTTTGGAAGTTGGAAATGTGAGATCAAAATTTCGCCAGCATAAGGATAAGGTCGATGTTGGTCATAGACCTTAATTGGCTGTTGTGGACGTGGGGGCGCGTCATGTTTTTGTGCAGTGGGGCTTGCTGTGGCAGCGCGTATAATAACCCAAGGGTGGCCTTTAGAACGCAAAGTTCTACGTGACCCTGGGGGCGTGGGATAAGAAAGGCCAACAGTCTGTGGGTGAGTCTAGCCAACAGTTCATGTCACCAACTATGAAAGGGTCAGGGGGTAATGGAAGGGATTTGACCAATGAGAAAAATTCCCAACGCTCTTATGCACAGGTTGGGGCATAGATGATGATAGCATGTGCCACATTGGCCCACAAGAAAGTGACAATGAGGACTCAGCCATTGAGGAAGGATTCTGACAATAAAAATTTGAAAAAATTGTTTTTCTGAACTAGCACCCCACAGTGCTCTGACCAGAAGGATAGGGAAGGGAGGAGCATGGTTTTCTCAAGCATCCTCAGAACCTCGCAGACAGTGGGACTCCTGGATGGCCAGGATGTCCACAGGTAAATTTTTTTGTAAAAAACTCAGTTTCCTAGCCCAGGATGGTGAGGCCTTGAGTCTGGCGATATTCAATGTCCCTAAAGTGTTGGCTTCCCCCATTGCACCTTAGGTGCAAGGGGGTGGGCACCCGGGCCCACCAGCCTCCTCTAGATCACCACAGGCCTTCATGGAAGCGCGGGTGTTTTCAGCAACGCTAATGGTAGCTTTGTTAATTTTAGCAGAGAGGTTCACGTTGTCTTTTGCCTTCACTTTTTGTTTCCCCAACATTGAACGAATTTTTTGTGGTGTGGATGAGTTTGGTGCACCAATGTTTGGGTCAAAAAAAATTTTCAGGTAGGTTGGAAACCAAGTCAGTTTCAATCAGGGCTTGGTTGCAAAGGTCAAATGAGATTGAGTCACACATCGGATCCTCAGATTGGGTGGCCCATCTGCATGGGCTTCCCAATCTGATTGGTTGAGGGATTCCCAAGTTACTTCCACCACAAAGGTTTCAATGTCTTCATGGCATTGGGAATGTGGGATAGCGGAGGCGACTTTGGCCGCGGCCCTGTGGGCCTGTTTGGCCTTCTTTCGCTCTTGAGGGGAGATAGGCTTTACTAGTAAGTAGCAGCCTTGTGCTCCCCACAGGAAAGCCTCTTTGGTGCTGTGGTTGGTTTGTAGTGCGCCTCTCCACTGGCCATGGCTGCTGAGGGGTGCTCTTGGAATGTGATGCCCTCCTTGGTGGGGCATGCATGTGCCTTGTGGCTGAACGCGTCACAGTGGGTGCAGATGGGGAGTGTGCTGTCTACGGTTACCTGGAAAGGGTGGGTGGCATGCCCTTCAATATTAATATAATTGGGGTGCAGGATCTAGGTTAAGTCCTTCGCGATCTCCTTAATTGGAGTCAGAACTGCAATGGCTTTGCCAGTGCACAGGTGTGGCATCAGCATAAAGCGTTGCATCTCAAAAGATTGTATTCCGCCATATATAGTGAGACCATCTTTCAGGTGCTTCTCCAGAATGGCACGCTTGACTGTAGTGGGCAAAAAGTCAAACGTGAGGAAACTTTGGTTAGATTTTGTTCATCTGATGCATTTGGTTTCAACGACCTGTTACCCTTCAGGAAGGTCAATCACTACGCGCACTGCAGCAGCTTTGTCTGTTGCCTCCTTGTTTTTGAAACTGAGGTCCAGCTAACCACATGACATGGAGTGAGGTGTGACATACACCGCGGTCAGAAAAAAAGTGTGCACATCCCCCAAAATTTTCCCATAAAGCTGTTTGTTGGATATCCAGAAACACCCAAACTACATATTCCACCAATGAGAGTGGTTGGGAGTGCGGCGTGTTGATGTACTGGTTACATCGCGCCTGCCAAGCGAGGATTTCTGGGGAAATAGTGACCGCCAGTTTTTTATTATTTTTTTCTATTCCGCTGGTTTCTCCAGGGCATTTTCAAACGTTGGAGGTCACGGGCCTACCACCTGTGCTTCTTACCTTAATTGCCCAACTGCTCCCTGACATGGGCGCAGACTAATCTCCTCTGTGAGATTATCAAACTAAATTCAGACTTGATTTGAATAAGTTGCAAAAGTGATTGCAACAAGAGAGAAAGGTTTAATATAATAAAAATAAAATATATAAAAGCTACTAGAAGAAAGTGGCCTGGCCTAAACTTGGACCATATTTAGAAAATAGGCTATAGCTATTTACATCAATATATAACAATATCTTAATCCAAAGTATCTTTCATAACAGCATAATGTTGAACTAGTTGTTTCTTATAATGCAGTTATTTTTTATTACCTACAAACTCTTTAACTATCTGAAACTTTTGATTAATGAACCATTGCAGCAAATCATGGGTATACAGTTAGTATAACATATTTTATGCTGGCTTGACAATTCTTTATACTTTCATTTATTAATCTTAATTAGAATGGTTATCAAGTAGGTATATAGATGTATTAATTTAAATAATGAACTGTGTACATTTAGAATTATACATAATATATGATTAATTTAAGTATTTTAATTCCATACCAAAGAAATTATAAACTTTGTCACTACTATGATACTATAGAATACAATGCAAGTCTTTGTGGTGTAGTTAGTTTGCACATTTTTTTCCCGCCTAACCATCACTTTCACAAATTATAAGTAACCAGAACACGCTTAGAGATGATATAAAACCCGCTTGTGAGATAATGCACCTATAGAGCAGTAAACCACAGCTAAAACTACATTGTGAAATTAGGGCAATCCACCCGTCAGTGTTAAGCATAAAGATATGGACGGCCTGCTCATACTGCAAAATAAGTAATTTGAAGTACTCCATGATGGATAGCGAATCCGCTGGATGACTTACCACTAAAACTAGCCCCAGTGCTATCAGTTATGGTGCCCAATTGAAACTAAGCAAATTGGCATCTACTCTCGCATCTAATGTGTCAAAAAAATCTTTTTTGTTGACATCAGAGGTACAAACCTCATCAATCAAACTACTACTCAGTTTGGATGCAAGGCAGATACCAAAACGGTGTAGTCAGCGCCCATTGCATCTAGGAATTCTCTTAGGAAATGCTGACCTTGTGGTGACATGTCAGGCTCCCCAAAAGTTTATCACCCAGTCATGAACCTCAGCAACCAGGTCAATACTTCAAATGACTGAGTGTAGACCCCACCAACTAAGGCTTCAAACCCCACAATTAAGCAGATTTGCAGGGACCTTCATGCATAGATTTAAAGAAGATAGTTTGGGGCAAAGTGCAGCAAATCACGATCATCAGAGCCAGGAACTTCCCCTGATACAAATCAATCCACAGGATCAACAAATTTTTGGTTAAAAACCCTAATAAATGTTACAGTCGTGTTGGGAACTTCCCTGATACAAATTGATCTGCTTGCTTAACAAATTATTGGCCAAATCCCCAATAAAGTTACAGTTAAGGTGGGGCATGTTCTCATCACAAATTGATCCGCTTTCTTGACAAATTATTAGTAAACAACCCCAACGAAGTTGCAGTCATGTCAGGATATGAATCTAAAGAATCCAACAGCCCATCTAATTCAGCAAAAAATTAAAATTTTTGTTGGTTGGATCCAATTCAGCCGCCATGACCAGGACGTTGACTGGCACCACAACCCAAGTTGCACCCATCAAGTACACGCAAGTTAAAAGGGACATGCTCATGCATAGGAGCATGTCCTCCCACAACATTAAACAATGGAAGACATTGCAATTTTCATACTCCACAGCTTCCCAGTGGATTACAAAGGCATTTTTCCCACCATTACTTCCTTTTTAAGGTGCACAAGTTCTCCACCATCATCACCAAATGATGGCTTGAGACTTAGATCTCGCTAGAGATGGCTGTCTTTTTTAAATCATCTTAGATCCGCACTGAAGATGCTCCTGAGTGGACAAAACTTTAGATCAACCGCTTCACAGTGGAAGCTGCCATCTGCGAGGATTATATCCTACCAACGCCAAGGCCTGCCTTGAAGCTGAGTTAGGCCTCCATAATGCCATGGAGTACAATAAAGCTGACATCCCCTCTAAGTTTGCTCAGGAATACAGAAGTTTGGGGCTCTCACTGAAGGATCTCACCTCCTGTGAAGAAATTCCCAAATGCTTCCACCGCCCTTTGATTGAGCGCACCACGCCAGTCCAGATGATGCAGCGCTAGAATGTTAAAACACTACATTCTCCCCCAAGGAGGCAATGCCATGGATTATGGCCAGTTTTAAGGCGACTGAAGCCTTGCACTAATTGTATACTCAAATCACTCTGGCAACTTCATCTGATCTTCTAAAGGCAGGATGAGCCAAAGAAAAGGCGGTTAAGTGGGGGCACTACCAGGAGTGGTCATCAGAAGATGTCTTAATATGGAGCGCTAACAGCTTCACCTCACTCAAAATGAAGTATTTGATCTGCGTCAGAGCCAATATTAAAATCATCTGCGACTGGGTGAACTTGAGGGGTCACCAGCCCATTCACAAAAACCCTTCATGGCCACACTTTCCCTCTCGCTAATTGGAAGGTCTGGAGGGACCACACAACCCTAGCTGCAGCGGATTGTGATTCAGTGGGACTCACCCAAACCACACAGTCTTGGATTGAGCATTAGATCTCACACCAAGCAGCGACAGCAATGCATGGAGTTATGACCTACTAACTCATATGGAATGGCTCCAGACTGGCATCCTGATAGAAACTATATGCAACTGAAGACACCCATATACAGAACCCTCCCTCATGGCCGCCTACACCTCTGAGGGCTTCTCACCATTGGATGAGTTCCAGTCGTGTGATGCTGAAGTGCTCACTGAAATGGCACATGTATCTAATGATGGGGCTGGAATAGTGTTACTATTAGGGATCAGTACCAGTGGAACTCCATCACACCAAGGTACTCCAGCAATACTTTCAATCAACATTTGGTCCTGAAGTTGCTTTTCATTGGTAATGACCAGGCTTCTCACCTGTTGTCGCACATAGCTGGCAAAACTTATATCTTGTGTTGCAATGGCCTATAATATAAGCTGACGTAGCATCAATATGTGCTAGATGATGGAGTTCCTGAGCCGTAGTTTTAGCCTAGATGAGTCAATAAACTGGATCATGAAAAGCAATACTCTAGCTGAGGCCAAAAGCCGATGCCCACAAACAAGTCATATTACACCATGGCAGTTCATTCTGATGGGTCATCATGGAATAGCTCTGGCAGTCATATTAACTATATCTGCCAATTAATCAGCGGCGAGTTTATGGACTGTCAAGCCCCTAAATTGTACCTAAAGGATGATATTCGCATCCATCTACAACTGTTTAAAGAGGAGGAAAAGTCTGATTTGATCATAATCTTTCGTCAGGAACTTGACAAGGTCCTGTCAGGCGGTTATTAAGGACATAATTGGGTACCAGAGTGAGGGTATATCAACATTTAAATACCTTGTGAACTCACCTTTAAAAGAACCTTGAAGTCAGCATTAAATATAAGGACGTTGATCTGTGAGCGGAGTCGACCCATTATGCTAACTAAACTGCTAGGTAGGTGGTGGGATTTTAGATATGATCCTATTATCTCGCCTGACCATGTTTATAAATCTTCTTGCTCACTAGGGGTCGAGGCCCTTTAGTAGATAAGGGAGTTATCATCATATACAATGACTATTGTTTGGAGAATTATCCTAAACAAATATTTAACAATCTTCTGTGTTTTGATCTGCCAGATCAATAATGTTTTGTCAGGGATTGTCCCCAACAATAAACAAGTGATTAAGTTGTCAAGTTTCATAATGATAATTAAATTGGCTTGTAGGAACTGATTGGGGTTTGTCACCAATTAACTAAGAGATTTATTGATTGCTTAGAAAATGATGCCGCCTTGATAGCAACTGGATATTTAACCTTTTGGATATTACAACTTGCTGGTTATGGGCAAGAGTTCCATTACCCAATCAGGTTGCTAACCTGATAATGGTGAATCGCTGGAGTTGAACAAAGGCGTTGAATTACGTTCTTTGTTTCAATTCAGAGAAGGGCGCGTTTGAGTGTGGGGAGAATCTGACCAACCCAATGAGGAAAATCATATTTTTTGCACTACACTGGAGGGTGAATTCATTAACAATGGCTGCCTTTCCCAATTGTGGCGTTAACAGAAGAGTTGGGCGCCGAATAACCTGTATATTCCCTTTTTTATATCTTAAGAAAAGCAGAATTGATAAGTCTCAAGTAATATTCAAAATATATAAATTTGGTATATTTTTAATTACTATTGGGATTGTAATATAGGGACCAGATATAATTGTGCTATATATTAATGTCAAGTTCTCCGCGGCTGCTGTGTAAAAAGTGAGTAAGGGATATGAGTTTAATCAAGGCCACTAAACTATAATTGCCATATAAGTCCTAGCAGAGACCTCTGAGTCAGGATTAGGAGTCAAGTTGCAAGAGTAGAAGCTCCTTTTGGAGCCTCTGAACCTGCTGGTAGTGGGTTATTTTCTGTTGTTATCCAGAAGTTGCCAACTCTGATAAGGAGTTGAAGGGAGATAAATTTCCTTGTTATCTGGAGCGTTGATTACCTTCACTAGTGGGTTAAATGATTATTATACATGCTCAAAAGAGAATCCTGATTAAGAGAAATATTTAGTGTGAACTACTCTATTAATCTTCATACTAGTATCAATCACCCACATATTTATAAAATTATCTATCAACAAATATTAAATGCACATATAAAGAACCTATGCAGAAAACATTGGGAGCTAAAGGAGCTATAATACTAAAAGAGCAAAGTCTCAAGTTTACATATTGGTGCTCATTCCTGTTGGACATTTGCCCTCACAGCTGAATAATAAGAATGTCCTGGTTTGAATTCAGCCAAAGAGGGGAAATGTCAGCCATTTGCAATTTTCTGATGTAGTTAAGAGCTTTTTTATTAATAATAAAAAGGATGAAGTCAGGGACATTGGCCAAAAGTTCCTGGCCGATTCTTGGTGGAGCCCCATTAATTGGGGTAACACAAGTTCAAAACCTCTATGGGCACCAAATGAAAAATCGAATGGTCAGATTACTATGACTACATGACAGACTTTGGGGCTACCATTGGAAGGCACTCCACCACCACCCCAAAGTCCTTCAACGCACCTATGTGGGGACCTCCCTTTTATAGGCTTGGAAGGGGTCCCCCAAGTTGCAAAAATTTCTCAGGCGGTGATTAGCTTAAGTTTATAAAAACGTTACCTCACAGGTACATTTTAGCCAATCAAAATTACTCTTCTTTTGTTCCGCTGCCCTGAAGTGAGTTCCCAAAGTGATGATTCATTATTCCTTCATATTTCCTTATTTGGATTAGGTTAAGATATTCTGAACATACCCCTGAGTTCCCCTTAACCCATGAAATACTTTAAATACTAAATGATTGGAGGTCAAGGGGGGTTAATTTTCACTTTTATTGCGCTTATAATAAAATTTCTAAAAATCCAATTTTTTTTAGCGCTTTATATTTAGCTTTAATTTATAAAAACAACTTTTGTGGAAACCAACCAGCGTAAAGCACCAGCGAGAAAAACAGCTGGTTTCCCACAAAATGGTGCTCACTACAGAGTACCCCTGTATAAAAAAATTATTGCTCTTGAGGAGCAACTTGTCAGTGCCTTATCCCATCCTGAAATTTTGGAGCAGCGCCCTTTAAAATCCCTATAAAAAACAAATACACCCCTGGTGAAGTAAACATTGCTAATTTCTTGTACGTTTATGAAGCTGCCATGCATGGCACAACTGATAAATAAAAAGTGCACCACATCCTTCCTTATTTAAGCTGCATAGCGCAAGAGATGATAGTTCCTTACCTGGACCCTTGCATACTTGGGAAGAGGTGAAGAAGGCTCTTTTGGATGAATTTGGATCAAAGCAGAGTCTACTCAGGGAAAAACAGGCTATATCGTCTTAGAATGTATGAGGGTGAACCATTTCTTGCCTTTGCTAAACGATTTTTCCTCACTGCGCAAAGGCTAACAACCTTTAACATGCTCACCCTGGATGATTCTATTGCTGCCCTGTTAACTGAGTTAGCTTCTCGGCCTCTCTAGCCAGGCATATTACTCAGTAAAACGCCATTTCCAAAATATCCGTGATCTAAAGGAGGCTTTAGTAGATGTTGCTGGCTTCCATTCATGTGCAACAACCAAGGAAGATGGGTGATCCCTCCAGCTCTCACTAGTGAGGATCTACCGCTATTTGATCAGTTGGGAGTAAGTCCTTCTGTGCCTATTCTCCCTACAAAACCTTCTCCCTCTGTGCGACCTTAAAAATGGTATCACTCATTCAAATGAATCAAAGCCCTATAGGGTAGTAACAACCATCCGTCCGCACAAGCTCACTAAAGCCGCTGTGCCTACCCCTCCAGCTAAGCTGAAAAAGGCGTTCCCTAAGGCTATTCAATCTCCTGTGGCCCTCTCTCCTACCTCCATCTCGGTCTTGCCAGTTGTTGAGAATACCATTGGGGACGAATATGAGGGGGCTTACAATGACGTTGGTTACTACATATTATGAGCTCCCGCAGAGGTAGAAGTGCCTGTTAATTTGAACGCTGAAGGAGTAAACGAGGACCACCATACCTGAGGAAACGTACTTCAGCCAAATTCTAGGTTGTCCAAAAGTTATTGACACTGCCAGCGATGGTGACCAATTATTAGTTGGCTTGATACTCCCTCTTCAGCAAGTTTATCCCATTAAAATTCACATTGATAAATACCCTGAGACTGCTAAAAAGTCAACGTCCACCTTACGGCTCAAGAAGGTCTTATCTTTGTCACCTAACTTTGAAGGAACTCTCAATAAGGTTAAAGTTTAATTCAAAAGGTCTGAATACTGGCCATCCTAGACATTAGCTCCCCAGTTAACGTGATTTCTACTAAACTTATCAAGTAGATAAAGCTAGCACCTGACTTAGAGTACACACAAGAATTTGGAACCGCTGGCACCACCAATTCTCGTGCTATTGGGCATATCCTTCCCTTCCTACTCAAGTTGAAAAGCTTATTTTATCAGCACCTGCTGTGTCCTTAGATAACGACGCATATGATATGCTCATTGGTACTCAGTTTATGATCGAGCATGAGGGAATAATCAACTTGAAGCAAGGTTTCCTCTCGTCACTCAACTATAAAGTCTAGTTAGTCTTTCCAATTAAGAGTCCAGTAAGCACGAACTATGGCTAGTTGAATACCCCCTCTCAGCAATACCTTTGTTTATACCACGTCTGAGTGCAACACAAAGAAGCTGCCTGATTCAGTGGATGCTAGGGAAGGTATTTCTTTTTATGCAGATGAGGTTTTAATTTAAGCCCGGTGATCAACGAGTGGTTGGCACAAAAATCACTCTTCAAATTCCACACCACTGTTTGTTGCATCTTATAAGTATTAGGGCGTTAGTCCCTTGGAGCCTCGGATATTACCTGGCATCCTTGACCCAGCTTACCAAAGGGCCATTACTTTGCTGTTGGGGGACCTCACCTCAAAGAACATAGTTGTAAAAAAACACCAGGAGATTGGCAGAGACTTGTTAGTCCCTGTGTAAGACATTGAACAAATTCACTCCATTGGCTCTATGATGGATATGGGCCTGCCAACGGATAACCTGGTGTGTACCTTACCTAACGTCCTTATCTCGGACGAGCTGACCCCAGATGAGCTGGACAAAGTTCACATTCTCCTTGACGACTATAGTGACATATTCTCCAAATCAGATAACGACTATGGCCACATGAAGGGCTCGTGCCACTCCATTGATGTGGGTGATGCCCATCCTATTTGGTCAAAAACTTACCGCAAATCAAAAGTGGAAGAACAGCAAATGAGTACAGAGCTTCAGCAGTTACTAGACGCGGGGTTGTTAGTTCCTTTCCAAAGCCCTTGGTCTTCCCCGCTTTTGTTAATAAAAAAGACAAACAGAGGTCATCGGATAGTCATAGACTACTACAAGTCAAATGACCTCACAAAAAGGATAGCTATTCTCTCCCTCCTATTAATGATGCCCTGGCCCAACTCTCTGGATCTAACTTCTTTTCCGCCATGGACTTAGCTAGCGTCTATTGGCAAATGGACCTTTTCCTGAAGACCAGGAGAAATTTTCTCTCATTTGTAGCAAGGGCTTTTCCAACCAACCCATTTACCTCAAGGGTTGTGCAACGCACCTGCAACTTTTCAGCGTGTGATAACCCATATCTTGCAGGACTTAATGTTAAGTTGCGTCATTGTCTACCTCAATGACATCACATTATTTTCAAAAACTTTCAACGAGCATCTTGATCACCTGAAGGAGGTGTTTCAATAACTATATAATTATAATGTTAAGTTAAAGCCCTCCAAGTTTATTTTTTCCAAAATAATTGGATTTCTTTGGCCATTCTATTTCAAAAAAGGGATTCAACCAGTCCAAGATGAAGTTGAAGCCATTTTAAAAAGCCGCCCCCTAAAAATTTATAGGACATTCAGATATTCTAGGGATGATGGGATATTACCATCAATTCATCCCTAAGTTTGCCCAACTCAGCGTTCCTTTTGTCCGCCTATTGACCAAGAACACTCCTTTTCAGTGGGTGCTAAATAGAAGGACGCTTTTGAGACGCTGAAGCAACTGCTGCAACAACGCCCTATCCTACGGCACCCATATTATAATAAACCCTTCATACAATTCACTGACGCTTAAGAATATGCCTTTGGGGCCATCTTAGCCCAGCTGGATGAAAATGGTGTAGATCATCGTGTATTTTGTTTCAGTAAGATGCTGTCAAAGGCTGAACGTAACTACAGTGTAATGGAGAAGAAGTGCCTTGCTGTTCTGTTAGCTGTGAAGCACTACCGCCTTTCCTATATGGAACTACCTTCACTGTGGTTACTGACCATGCATCTCTAAAATGGATACAGAATATGAAAGATTCTACTGGCCAGTTAGCTCTCTAGGCTCTAAAGCTTCAGCCTTATGAAATGAAGATTAAACACCAAGCTGGAGCCCGTCACATGAACGTTGATGGGTTGACTTGGCTACCAGTCCTTCACTTGTATAATAGTGAGGCGGAGGAGCTACATGACCTCTTAATGACTCCCAATGACTGGGAAGATGAGGATGAGCCTGTACAGAAAATGTTAGCCCGACATTATCATAACAAAAATTGGATAATGGGAAGTTGTATAAGCAGTTGGGAACAAAATGACTGCCTTATCTTTGGTCTTTGGAGCGTGTACCTGCTGTCCTAGAAGCCCACTCCACTTTAGGTCATGGAGGGGCCAAGAAAACTTATGAGTGGATTATGGATCGGTTTTATTGGGATGGGATGATGGAATCTATTGCTGATGTATTGGAAGCCTGTCTTACTTGTAAGAAGCAATCTGGCTTCAAGGATAGGTATCAGTATCAGCCAACTACCCCACAACAACCTTTACACACCATTAGTCTAGATGTAGTAGGTCCCCTCCCTCAGACTTTTAGTGGCAACCGATTTATCCTGGTAGCCATTGACCACTTGACTAAGTGGGTGAAGTAGTAGCTCTTCCTGCTCAAATGGCAAAGGCCACAGCCACCTTCTTACATCAGAATACTATCTCTCGACATGGCTGTCCTCAAGTATTACTCTATGATAATGGAAAAATTCACCTCTAGAGTAGTAAAGATTGTGGCCACCTCCAGGAGGCTTGACAACTTTTCTCCGCTCCATACAATCCATCGGCTAATGGGACTGTGGAAAGAGCAATGGAACCTTGGTATCCATATAACATAAAATGGCCTCTTCTGATCCACTTCACTGGGATTAATTCTTATCCAGTGCCCTTATGGCTTAGCGGATCAGTTATCATCAGATCTTGAAAATATCCCCATTCTGAGTCTTGTATTGGCGGAAACCAGGTATACCTGCTCTTCTGGTTAAAGATGTATTCTCCTCTAGAGTTGAGGAACCTGAGAGAGTTATGCGCAGATTAGCTCAGTGCATCATACAACTCCAATCTGAGGTTATGACTAATTTAGCTAAAACAGTGACTAAAGAAGGGCAGGTTGCCAATGAGCTCTGAACTCCCCTGCCTACATTCCAAGTGTCTGATATGGTACTATACTACTATACCCACATCACGCCTAGAAGCGATAAGCTTGGATCAATATGGGAGGGTCCCTTCACTATCACTTACAAAAGAGGAAATGAGTACTCAATTAAATCTTTAGCTACAGGTATTACAATCAATTGCATATATGGCCGTTTCCTGTGACCTTATTCTCCCCCAACATTATTGAGGGGGGTGATGCTGGACATTTGCCCTCACAGCTGAAAAATAAAAATGTCCTGGTTTGAATTCAGCCAAAAAGGGGAAAGTCAACCATTTGCAATTTTCTGATGTAGTTAAGAGCTTGTTTATTATTAATAAAAAGGATGAAGTCAGGGACATTGGCCAAAAGTTCCTGGCCGATTCTTGGTGGAACCCCATTAATTGGGGTAACAAAAGTTCAAAACCTCTATGGGCACCAAATGAAAAATCGAATGGTCAGATTACTCCAACTACATGATGGACTTTTACTACCATTAGAAGGCACTCCACCACCCCCCCAAAGTCCTTCAACGCACCTACGTGGGAGCCCCCTTTTTATAGGCTTGGCAAGGGTCCCCCAATTTGCAAGAAATTTCTCAGGCGGTTATTAGCTTAAGTTCAAAAAACGTTACCTCACAGGTACGTTTTAGCCGATCAAAATTCCTCTTCTTTTGTTCCTCTGCCTTGAAGTAAGTTCCCAAGTTGTGATTTACTATTCCTTCATATTTCCTTATTCAGATTAGGTTAAGCTATTCTGAACATATCCCTGAATACCCCTTTACCCATAAAATATTTTAATTTATGTTTAAGTTTAATCTTTTTAATTTTAATTTTATTTTAAATTTAATTTTATTTGGGGAAGGCCAATCAGTGGATGGACACTTACAATAAGTAACTAAAGAAATGAACATCAGAAAGAGGAGGGCACTCAGAGAAGCAAAAGCTATCTCCTGTTGCCAGCGGGAATGCCAAGAAGAGGAAGGGGGTTACTTGTATAGGGGCTTGCGCCACTATTGAGCATGTATGTTGGAAAGGGTTGGAAGCAATGAACCAAACTGGAAACCAGGATGAGACTAACAAGCGGCGACGGGGTGGTAGGTACCCAAACATCCAAGCTCGAAAATGGTCCACAAGATGTAACTGGAACCAGCGTACAGCTTCCTGGAGGGTGGGAGTAGAGCCTGAGATAACATCCAAGACAACCGTGTGGATAATCCACATAGCGATTGCAATCACTAAGGCATAGAGGGAAGGTTGTATAGGAGAAGCCAAAGACAAGGTAAAGCTGTCCTTAGACAGGCAGAAAGGCTGTGCCTGATCCTGGCAAAAGAGACGCTGAACCTCACGCCATATCGCTTTTGAGCGAGGGCACTCTTCCAGGCATTGAACCAAAGTTCCATACCGGACACACACATGACACAAGAGAGTGCAAAGCGGTAGAGCGCTTGGCAGTATGGTATACTCATCCCAAGCAGCGCCACACATGAGATCGAATATGTGGCTGCAGAAGAGGGTGGTGAGCATACTTCAAATGGCTTTCTGGGTATCGAGGGAGTAGGGGATGTCCAACATGACCAGATAGTCCACCCTGGATATAATAGGGGATCTCATGGGTATCACTCTGTTCAGAATGGTATGGTCTTGTACTTCCTGGGTGAACTGAGGAGTAGGGCTCCCCCTCTGGGCGGTGTTCCCAATAATGTGAATCCTCCACTCAGCGCTCTGCATGGAGAGGAGAATTCTCTTGAAGTGGGGCGACGTCCCATGTGGGCCCACAGCAGAAGGGTGTGAGGCAAGGTACTTTAACAGAGAGTGGTGGGGGGTAGTGTCAAGAGAGTGTCTGTAACTCTCTTGTTCCCAGCAAAGTGATGTGGAGCGCGAACCCACATTGCTAGGGAACTAGCCGTTAAGAGAATGGGGAATGAGGCACCTAGAATGGTGCTTGAGCAGGAGGTAACCCAGGCGAGGGTGTAAAGCACCACATATGAGAACAGGTAAGTAAGAAACAACACCGCTTGAGTAGACACCAACAGGGGGTCCATAGTCTAGGTAACTTGGAGTGAGTAGACTTGGGTGTCTTGGTCTGGAGGGACCTAAACGGCCCAAGAAAGCACCTGGAATTCGTGTAAATTGTGATAATAGGTAGTGGCCCACATAGTAGGAGACCGTCCTGAAGAGGTCCACCACCAAGTTTCCCCAAGGAACCATGGGTAAAAAACGTAAAATAACGGGTAAATTTAAAGAAAGTCGACCAATAAGGAATGTTGGTCGCAAAAAAATATTTAAAGTGTTTCAGGGAAATTTGGGCTCTGCAGAAATGCGCCCAAGCCTTGACGCTCCAATAAACAGACGCTTCCATCCATTTTAGTAAAATACACCGATAGTGCCTTCACTTGAGTAATCAATTGAAGCTATATTTTACCTGAGCTTAGAATTTCATATCTAGAGCGGGACTCAAACCCTTGCTCTCCAATCAAGTGAATCAAACTTTCCTTGTTCATAACGTAAATCATTCATTTTAGTGCCTGGGCCGCGATCAGAGTCTGGGCGTTTTGCACCCCAAGAGTATCAACCTGGGCATGCTTGTCTTGCACCCAGCGTTGATCTAAGGTTTGTTTCAGGTCAGGAAGAGCCTGAAGCTTCACCTTCTGGGCCTCCTGTCGCCCAGCCTTGTTTTTAGCATCTGTTCCCACTATAAAGTCATTCAACCATGACATTACCCTCTCCTCCTTCTTGGGCTTCACCCCCCTCCAGGGGCGTTTGCTAAGGAGAAGTTCTTATGTGCTGGTGGCAACTTCATAGCAGCATCGGCTGTCTTAGGCTGAGATCCTGCAGCCTCAGGGAAACGATTATGAAATGATTTGATCAGGTCTTGGGCATGTACACAATCTCGTGCTGGCACCCAACTGTTCTCTGCCGCGTCAAACCCTTTCCAGGATACCAGGTACTCAAGGCGTCGCTTAACTTGGCGGGAGGATACTATTTCCTCCACTTCCATTTCCGGTGCCCCATCCACAAGATAAGCCTTGGGAGTCACAGGAGGAGGGCCCTCAAACTTTGTCAACTTGCTTTCATGAAAGATGGAGAAGATCTGAAATGCGGAGGGGAAGATCCAACTGGTATGAGGCATGCCCACCTTTCTAACTACACGAATAAGGACCAATCCTCTTTGTACCCAGCTTTTTGCATGGCTGCTTGATAGAGATGTTGCGAGCATCAAGCATCATAAGATCCCCTTCCTTGTATGCTGGACCCACTCAGCGCTTTCCATCGGCATTCTCCTTATAAACCTGCATAACTGCCTCCAAACTTGTGAAACCCCCTGATGGACCTTCTTGAGAGTCTTAGCAAAGTCCAGCACTGCTTCCACTTTGGAACCACATCTGGGCTCCATGTTGAAAGCAGGGTTAAAGCCATGGTTAGCAAAAAAATGTGAACAACTGATTGATGAATGCAAAGTGTTGTTGTAGCTAAACTGGGCCATAGGAAGGTGAGGAACTTAATCTGAATGGTCTGCGGTGGTGTAACAACGCAGAGGTAGTTCCAAGCACTGATTCACTCGCTCAGTATGCCCATCTGATTGGGGGTGATAAGCAGTTGAACGGCAGGGGCGGATCTGAAGAGTCTTACACAACTCTTCCCAAAAGACGGAGGTAAACTGGGTTCCCCCAATCACTAATGATTTCTTGAGGAAACCCATGAAGCGCAAATACATGGGCGACGAAGAGCCTGGCCATTTCAGCAGCAGTTATGGTTGTTCTGCAAGGAATAAAGTGGGCGAACTTTGTAAAGCGGTCCACCACCACCATGATTGCATCATACCCATCTGAAATGGGTAACTTCACAATGAAATCCACTGATAAGGAAGTCCAGGGCCCTTCAGCCTTTTGGACTGGTACCAGCAACCCTGCTAAGGTTGCCGATTGGGTTTCATTTGATTGCAGATCAGGCACTCTTTACAGTACCGCCCTACCTGAACAGGCAAGCCCTTCCAATTGTAAGTGCGTCATATCAGCTCCAAGGTTTTTGCTTTTCCAGGATGACCTACGGTGATTCCGTCATGATGGTCCTGGATGGTCTCCAGGCGCAGTGGTCCAGCAGTAACCCATAGGCGCCCCTGAAACCACACCATCTCATCCTTCACGTGATAATCCCTGGATAAGTCCTCCTGATTCAGGGCACTCTTAGCGAGAACAACAGCATATTCAGCTGATAACGGCTGAGAAAGAACTACCTTTCTAAACATACTATATTCTGCTGCATTTTCCAGAGGCATGAGCGCTGGCGTATGTACCGTGGACTTAGGAAGTTGAGGCAGAATCATACTCGGTGGAATCATCAACCAAGTGTTGTGAATATCTACCTCCTTTGGATTGGGAGCCAAAGCAGGGTTGCGGCTCAAAGCATCCGCCAAACCATTATCCTTGCCCTTGGTGAACTCATAGGAAAATGTAAATAGGGCAAGGGTTTCATGCCAACGCGTCTGACGTGGTGTTAGAACATGTGGAGCACAGTAATACAACAGGGCGCGGTGGTCTGTGCATACCCGGAATGGTTGGGAGGAGCCATGTAAGTGGTGATGCCAATAAATCAGCGCCTCCACCACTACTAATAACTCCTTGTCATATACGGCGTAGTTTAACTCATGCAAAGACATTTTCCTAGAAAATATCCCACGGGATGCTCAGACCCATTTTCACCCACCTGTAACAGGGCAGCCACAATGGCGAAGTTAGAGGCATCTGAGGACACAATGAACTCTTTTGAAGGGTCGACATGGTGAAGAATGGAGTGGAAAACAAGGTGCACTTCACCGCTTGGAACGCATCCTCCAAAACGGGGGACCACTGAAGCGCTTTGGCACCGCTGGCTTTATATAAGGGAGCTGCCACCTCAGAGAGATTGGGTGTGAACTTCTTGAGGGACGTACACGTTCCCAAAAAGCTCCTCAGTTCCTTGACAGAGGTGGGGGTAGGCCACTCACGAATAGCCTTCTCCTTGTCTGGAGTTATCATATGGCCCTGGTCAAAAACGACATTGCCCAAAAAAGTAACCTGGGACTTGAAGAATTCGCATTTACTAATCCTGAGGGTAAGGCAAGCGACCTCAATCTCTCCACTACTTGTCAAAAGTGTACTGCATGTGACTCATGATTGAGGGAAAACACCAGAATGTCATCCATGTAGGCAACCACACATACCCCCAATAAAGTCTTCTAACGCAGCATCAATGCAATGTTGAAAGATGGCAGGGGCATTCTTAAGCCCAAAGGGCATAACCCAGAACTGGAAAATTCCTTTTCTGGTGCAGAATGCAGTTAACCACTCCTGGCCCTTCTTTATCCGGATTTGATTGAACGCATTGAGGCAGTCCAGCTTGGAGAAGACCTCTCCTTCCCACATAGCGCGCAATCTGAGAATCTAAAGGGATGGGATGGAGGTCAGGTACAGTCACATTGTTTAAGTTTCCATAATTGACACATGGGCGTAAAGTTTCATCAGCCTTCTCCACAAAGAGCAGTGGGGAGCAAACAGGGGAGGTACGCTGATAGCCCCTTTGGCCAACTGCTCCTTCACCCATACATCTAACTATTTCTCCCAAATAGTTAATGGATATATGGGGGAAGAAATACGCACCAGATCCACAGTAACTTTAAATTCACAATCAAACTCGGAAAGGTTCTGGTAGTGGTGTACTAGCTGAAGCTTCATCAAAAGAAGATGCCAACTCCTCCAAACGGGAAGGTAAGGAAAGTCCCACGGTGGGCTTCAGTAAAGGGGCAAGATACGGACTGGGAACATTGGGCCAATGGGGTAATTTGCCTTGGGCGTTATCCTCAGACAAAGGAACAATTAACTGGTGACCGTTTGTCAATGACAAGGATAAAGTGTTTTCTTTCAAATTAGTTTTGACGTCAAACTTCCGCCACCACTCAACACCCAAAATGATGGGAAACAAGAGAATTCGATAGCTTGAAACTGGTCAGACAATATATAAGAACCTACCTGGAAATTGACTGACTCCATGACATTCAGTGTGGGGATACCTTGAGAAGCCCCACCTCTAACCATACCACCTGGTGAGTAACTCAACTCAAGGTAGTCAGCAAGGTTTTGGTCAATAAAATTATTTGAGGCACCAGTATCCACCAAAATAGTTGTGCTGAATTTTCCATAAGAGGATGTAAGGGTAGCAGTCAACACGAAGTATCCAGAATGGGATTTATCCAATGCAGAAAACGTCATTATTTCACCTGAAAATTCTTCTTCCAGTCTCAACAAGCCATCAGGGTATGTTTTGGAATCATAGAAGGGGAGGGATAGTGGGCCACTCTTACTACTGAGGCCACATATCCCACCACACCTTCTGCAGGTGCATATACATCTTTATATTTATAAAGAAGCTCTTTTCAATTTCCTGAGAACCCCTAATCATGGTAGGGGTCAAATGAGGGTTCTCAGGAGTAATCTGGTAGACTGAAATGGAGCCCTCATCCAGACCATATGAGCAAATAAAAGGTTAATTTTTGGATAAATTGCTCACGTTATAAAACGCGTTTTGTGGCTCAAATGAACCCCCCTAATTCCAAAGGTTCTGTGCGCCTCGTTATCCAGGGCCATCACCCCAAGCCCTGAGCTGATGCCTCAGCATGCACCTCAGAAATGTGTTTGGGAGAAAAAATGATAAAGGAATTATTCTTGTCTAATTCAGGTTTAGACCCTTCGATGTTCCTGATTTCCGCCGAGAAGGGGAGGAAATCAGTGGGAAGCATCTCACGTTTCAAGGAAAAATTACTAGTTGTGGAAGCGCAATTTATAGGGACAACCATGGGTGACATCATCGCGGTGGAATAATCTGAAACCTTTACTTCCTTCTTGGGGCTAGACCCTGTACAGTTCTGAATTTAGAAGGAGTCAAAGGATTAGAAGGATAAGATTCCTTCATTTTAAGAAGCGCACGCGACTTTTTGTTTCCAGTATTTATATGGTTTGATCCGATGATGGCCCAAATACCTAGCCCCTTATGGGTTGGGGCGGGGAAACTACCCAAAAGGGCTTTGAGAAGATGATCACAAATAGTCCAAGACCACCAGGTGCGAGCAAGAAGGGTGTACAATTCCCAATTGGTAGTTGCAAAAATAATGCCAAGACGTATTAATACAAAACCAAATGAGAAAACTGTGGTGAGCACCATCGTGGCAGTGATAAATGGCCAGCACACCCAATTTCTTAATATTGGAAGTCCCACACGGATAATTTGTATGCTTGTATAATAGAAGGGTTGGTCAACTAATGTCAAGAGAATGTCTGTAACTCTCTTGTTCCCAGCAAAGTGATGTGGAGCGCGAACCCACATTGCTAGGGAACTAGCCGTTAAGAGAATGGGGAATGAGGCACCTAGAATGGTGCTTGAGCAGGAGGTAACCCAGGCGAGGGTGTAAAGCACCACATATGAGAACAGGTAAGCAAGAAACCTCCCAACTTGAGTAGACACCAACAGGGGGTCCATAGTCTAGGGTAACTTGGAGTGAGTAGACTTGGGTGTCTTGGTCTGGAGGGGACCTAAACGGCCCAAGAAAGCACCTGGAATTCGTGTAAATTGTGATAATAGGTAGTGGCCCACATAGTTGGAGACCGTCCTGAAGAGGTCCACCACCAAGTTTCCCCAAGGAACCATGGGTAAAAAACGTAAAATAACGGGTAAATTTAAAGAAAGTCGACCAACAAGGAATGTTGGTCGCAAAAAAATATTTAAAGTGTGTCAGGGAAATTGGGTTCTGCGGAAATGCGCCCAAGCCTTGACGCTCCAATAAACAGACGCTTCCATCAATTTTAGTAAAATACACTGAGAGTGCCTTCACTCGAGTAATCAATTAAAGCTGTACTTTACCTGAGCTTAGAATTTCATATCTAGAGAGGGACTCAAACCCTTGCTCTCCAACCAAGTGAATCAAACTGTCCTTGTTCATAACGTAAATCATTCGTTTTAGTGACTGGGCTGCGATCAGAGGCTGGGCGTTTTGCACCCCATTATTATCAACCTGGGCATGCTTGGCTTGCACTCAGAGTTGATCTAAGGTGTGTTTCAGGTCAGGTTAGCCTGAAGTTTCACCTTCTGGGCCTCCTGTCGCCCAGCCTTGTTTTTAGCATCTGTTCCCACTATAAAGTCATTCAACCATGAAAGGTAGGATTGTTATGGCCCAGGGCGCGGGAGAAGTTGTAGTGGGCCGCGCGTGACCAGTGCTGGGCTGAGATTGTTGGGTTGGTGACTGCAGCGATCCAAGTGCCAAGGATTTTGGTGGCGTGGACTTCATAGTTGAGCAGGCCCATACCACCACTATGGCGAGTGCCAAACATGACATCCAGGCGCACTGGCGGTGAGCGGCCTATCCAAAGCCATTCTTGCAGAAGAGTGTATAATGATTTGAAGAAACAATGGGAAAAAGTGATGTCGTGGGTCCCAAACCAAACTTTAGAAAGGAGTATAGAGTTTTAGTACTACCCTGCCCATAAGGGAGGTTTGGCGGGCTTTGAGGGAAGCTATGTGCTTTGTAACGTTGTCTAAGATATGATTTTCCATCACCGCTGAGGCGTACCCTCCAGCCTCCAGCCAATCCCCAAATGGCAGACAGGGCCAGCGGTGGGGCTTGGAACAAAGGGGAGCACAAGCGGGGCGGTGTGGGGTGGGCAGGGCAAGCGATCTCGTGAGCAAGTTGTGGAAGCAGGTATAAACCGGGGCTCTGGGGACCAGCGGGCTTGGTACTGACTAAAGAGAATGATTTCAGTTTTGGAAGCGTTAAGTGCAGCGTTACTTACCCTGGAGTAAACTGGATAGTAGATTCAAGTGCGCGTGCATCATGATTTTTAAACACCCCAACCAAAATGATCAGCAAATGCCAACATCTTTACTGGTGCTTGGCCTTGCACATGGACATCAGTAAGGCTGAAATTTACATTGCAAAGAAGTGGGTCAAGGCTGAAGTTATACAAGGGTGGGCTTAGAGGGTCCCCTTAGCGTAGGCCCCTTTTGAGGGCGAACTACATCTGTGAGGAAGCCAGGGCCACGCACAGTCATTGTGTCAGATCCCGTGAGCAACATCACCCAATCAATGAAGCGATAGGGGAGCTGGAACTTGTGGAAGCAGGCTCTGAGGTAATGTCAGTTGACTCTATCATAGGCCTTCTTCTGGTATAAAAAACAAGTGCTCCAGAATCTGTGGATTAGCAGACATTGGCTACGGTGGGTATGTTGTCCCAAATTGACCATTTAGGAATAAAACAAATTTTTTTAGGGGAAATGAGAGCATAGGCAACTATCCTTAGACGGCTTGCCATGATTTTAGTAAAAAGGTTTAGTGTCTGTGTTAGTATGTGAAATGGTGCGCCAGTTGACCAAGTCCAGCTTATCCCCAATCTTGTATAACGTTATCATGAAGGCTTCTTGTCCTCCAGGAAGGAGGCACATTTTCTTAGGGCATTGGTTCATTGAGGCAAGCAGCAAGGAGGAAAAATATTTTAAATATTTCTTATATAACTCATAAGGGATGCCGTCTGGACCTGGGCATTTCCTGTACAGTGCACCACGAATGGCAGACCATAGTTCGTCCTGATAAATCAAATTCATTAAATATGGATAATGGGAAATGGTGCAGATAAGTGCACTTTCGAGAAAATTGTCCACATTGGCCAGCTGAACTGGATCAGAGTGATACAATTTGGAGTAATAAATCTGTACTTCGATTGCCACTTTGGCTGGAGTATCCGCGATGGAGTGGTCTGGCCTCCACACCTGTGTGCAGGACAAGCTCTGGCGCAGTGCAAAGAATTTTTGATAAAAGTAAGCAGACCATGTGTTACCCGCTGTTATATGCTTTGATTTATACTGAACACAAACCTGATGCTTGTGTTGTCTTACCAGCGCGTTAAGGAGAGCGGACACTTCTGCCCACTTATGACACCAAGATGGGCTGTAGCCTGCCACTAGGACATTGGATTCCAAATGGTCCACTTCTGCCAGCATGCGCAAAATGACTGCTGAGGCAGCCCGCGAGTGACATGATGTACTGTGGTGAGCCTGGAAGATGGTGTTCAATTTGAAGGTTGACCAAGCGGAAAGTGGGTCCACACATAGCAGTGTGGTAAACTTTGGAGCTGAGGTCTCAGTGTCCATCCATGAGAAAAACCTGGGCGACGTGATCTTGGCAGGATGGAGATTGCACCACTTCGGTGCCTGTGCCACTGGATTGGACAAAGAGAAGAAAACTGATACCATCCTGTGGTCAGATAAATTGATTTTTATCATTGTAAAGTGAGAAATTTGAGATTGAAATTTCAATGGTGCAAGAATACGGTCAATGCGGGTCATAGACCTTAGCTGTCCATTGTGCACATGAGGGAAAGACATGTTTGGGAGTAGTGGTGCATGATGTGGCAGAGCATCAAACAGCCCCAGGGTGGCTTTTAGAATTCAAAGCTCGACGTGCCCCTGTGGGGGTGTAGGTGACGAGGGCCAGCAGTCTGTGGTTGGGTTGGTCAAGCAGTTCATGTCGCCAACAAAAAATGGGTTGGGGGTAGCAGAAGGGAATTGACGGCTGAGAAGAATTCTAAATGATCTTGTGCACATATTGGGGCATAAATGTTAATGATAGCTTGCACTTTGTCATCGCACAAAAAGGTGACTACAAGGATGTGGCCATTTGGTATGATGTTGAAAAAATAAGTTTTAAATTAGGTCACTCAAACAAGCACACCACATTGCAGTGACCAAAAGGAAAGGGAAGGAAGGAGAATGGTTGCTCATGTTTCCTCTGCACCCCGCGGACAGTGGGTTTCCTGAATGGCCAGGATGTCCACGGATAAATATTTTTAGAAAACTCAGTTTCTTAGCCTGGTGGTAAGGCCTTGAGTCCAGCGATGTTCAACGTCCCTATAGTAAAGGCTCCCCCATCGCACCTTAGGTGCGAGGGGAAAGGCACCCATGCCCTTCAGCTTTCTCTTTTTCAGCATGACGCTGTTTGGCAGCATGGGTATTATGTGCTATGGAGTATGGTTCAGTATGTGAAGTTTTTGCAGTGGGGTTTGCATTGGCTTTTACCTTCTGCTTTTTCCTCACTGTAGGACGAATCTTTGGCGTTATGTGAACCTGCGGTGCACCATTGCATGATGGTGGAATTTCAGAAGGATTATTAGTGAGTGACTTGGGTTCAATCGATGCATGGTAGCATTGGTCAGGTGAAACTGACTCACCCATTGGTCTTCATCTTGGGTGGCCCAAGCTGATTGGTGGAAGGATTCATGAGCCGCTTCTGCAGCAAATGACTTGATGTTCTCCTGTAGCTGGGTGGGTGGGATCACAGATGCAGTCTTGGCCTCCTCCTTGGCTGCCACCTTGTGGGCCTGCTTGTCCTTCTTAAGCTCCTACAGGGACACAGGTTTCACTTGAATGTAGCACCCAGGCGCGTCCCATGGGAAGGCTACATCGGTATCTACTGCCAGTTCATAGTGGGCGTCTGCACCACACATTGCTTCTGGGATTATTTTGGCTTGAGTGATGCCTTCCTTGGTGGGGCAGGTATGGGCCTTGTGGCCAAAAGAGCAACAGAAGGTGCAGATAGGAGGCGCACTATCCACAGTGACCCTGAATGGGTGGGAGTCTTGCCCATTAATTTCCACAAAAGTGTTGTGTGGGATTTGGGTCAAATCTTCCGCTACTCCATGGATGAGGTGAGAACAGTAATCACTTTGCCCATGCACAAGTCCAGCATGAGCGTAAAGTGCTGCATCTCGAAGGATTGTATTTTTCCATATTTGGAAAGCCCAGCCTTCAGGTGATGCTCCAGTATGGTGCGCTTAACTGTAGTAGGTAGGAAGTCAAAGGTAACGAAAATCTGGTTAGATTTAGTCCAACAAGTGCGCTTTGTTTTGACTACCCGTTGACCATCTGGGAGAACCACCACCACTCACACTTTTGTGGCTTTGTCCACCACATTTTTGTTTTCAAATCCAAGATCCAGCCAACCGCGAGGCATGGAGTGTGGTGCAACGTACACTGCATTTGGGAAATGTGTGTGTACGTCTCCACAAAACTTCTCTTAAATCGCTGTTTGCTGTATATCCAGGAAGACACGCACCCCATTTCACCAACAACAGTGGTTGGGAGTGTGGCATATTGATGAACTGGTTGCAGTGCGCTTGCCAGACCAGAATTTCTGAGGAAATGGTAACCTCCAGTTTTTTACTAATTTTATCTGCCGCCAGTTTCGCTTGGGTGTTTATGAAACTTGGTTGATGTGGGGCCTGCACCTGTGCTCTTAAATTTTCTTGCCCAACTGCTTCCCAACATTGGGTGCACACTAATCTCCTTGATGAGATTATCAAACTTTGCCAGACTTGAATTAAATATGTTGCAAAAGTGTTTGCAATGAGAGAGAAAAGTTTTAACTTCTCTCATAGGATACTTTAAATATTAAATGATTGGAGGTTGAGGGGGTCAGTTTTTCACTTTTATCGCGCTTATAATAAAATTTCTAAAAATCCAATTTTTTATTAGCGCTTTATATTTAATTTTAATTTATTAAAACTTATTTTGTGGAAACCAGCCAGCGTAAAGTACCAACAAGAAAAAAAGCTGGCTTCCCAAAATTCCTTAGGAGAAAGTTGAGTAGTTAATAGCTCTTAATTTTCGCAGTGGGTTACTTTCCAGAACCTGCCAACTGACCAGAAATGTGAATGGGTCCACAAAGTGAGCCGCACTGGCATCTCCTATTACAGTGAGGTCTAGTATTTCAGGCAAGCTGGTAGCAATTATATCGCTAAATGCCTACACCCCATACAGTGGAGGTTCTATATGAGCCAGCTCCATGAATTAAGACAAACAAAATCTCCCTGCACCGCTTCATTCACATACCAGGCCTTTGCCAGATTATTTACATCAAATAGGAGGACTCCAAGCAGAACTGCTGGTTCTGCTACCAGACATTGCACATGATGGCTCAGTGCCATCATAAAAAAGTGAAGACAGCCCGAAAATTTAATTAAGACCCAATTTGTGGAATCATAAAAGTCAGATCAAAATCCTTCCTCTAACTAAAAGCTAGGGATTGGATCCCATGGAACCTCATGAAGGTAATGGACATGAATTTGCGGCAGCAGGAGCTGAGCGCTGCCCACAAAGAGGCGTGGGAGCATGAGGCATCTAAGTAACCTGAAGCTGATGATGAACCCTTCATCAGCACCAACCCAAAGCCTACAAGATGGATGAGGAGATGAGCCTCAAACTAGCTGCGCCCTGATTGTCCCAAATGGAGTGGGTAGAATGGGTTGAAGAGCGCTGGAAAAAGGCTGGTCCCAAAAAGTTGCCCAGGAAGGGCTGACCATCTTCCAATCCAAACAATTCAGCAGCCAAGACCAATAAACAGAAACATGGCAAGCTTTCAGCAAAGAAACTGCCTGCGAAAAAGCCCATTGCTGGTAACCAACCACCCTCAAAAGCTGACAAGCAGCCAGGGTCAAACATGTGAAACCCAGTGAGAAAGAACTGATCTGCTTAAAAAAGTAACAATTTTTCACAAATCATCTAGTGACTGCTGCTAAAACTACAGATCATTCTGATTTATTGAAGGCGCTCACCAAGCTGGTGTTCAAACCATCAATTTTATCAATTGACAAGGAAATGGGATGGTGACGGAGTTCCAATGCACAAACTGTATGGTAATATAAACCCAATCCCACCAACTGCCCTTTAGGATTACCAACAACCCTGCGCCCAACCTCGGTGACCCCTGCTTCCAAAGAGCCCACTTTCATCCATGATTCTATTTAAACCCTAGATTTGCCTCATACCCATGGGTCAGGAAACTGGGAAAAATTTACATGACAACAAATTCTAGGGGAATGTCTAGTATTCAGATGAGGGCAAGAAAAATGCATCTTTTAAAAAATAAATAATATTGACCTAATTTTAATGTTAAAAACACAAGCAACTGCTAGAAAGAACTGGTGTTAAACTCAGTATGAGATGCAACAAGCCACCCATGGTCCCTTCAGATTGGGCGCCAACCCCTATGGACAAATCATGTAGCCATCTTTGCTTTAAACAAGAGTATTGACCTTGAATTCATGGATGAGACCCACGCTGGAAGTATCCTAGTGGCTAATGCCACCAATAGGGAAACAAGTAGGAGCCTCTGAGTGGCAGCTATGTATGCCACACAAAAGCCCCACAAAAAATGGAAATTATGGAAATTTCTGTTGGAGGTGCCAACTGATGCAGCTATGGTCATAGCAGGAGACCTTAACTGTTGGATGAACGCAGGTCAGAATACGTTCCTGATGAGAGAGCACCCCAACCATAAGGCTTAGTGAATGCTGAAATACCTGGTCTCATAAGAGATGTGTCTCAGGATATATTAAAAGGATGATAACCCTGCGAATCTCTTATGGTGGACTTGTGACTCCAGTGGAGCGTCGCAGATAGGTTCTTGCCGAGGCTTGATGCTAGTGTCATCTGACCTAAAGCCGCTGACTTTGAATAGTGAATTCAGCCTCAACTCCAAAAGTGACCATATGCCATCCGAGTAGAAATTACCTGGTTGATTCCCTAAAACACTGAGAATTGCAGACCTCACCAGCGACGCTGAGGGATGTGGAATGGCGCTGGACCATCAAAAAAACTTTAATTGTCTAGTCACTTACTTGAACTGACAACCTGGGATTGATTCCCTTGAACACTGGATTTGAGTCAAGAAAAACTCAAATGCTTTAGAGCTAGCATGAAAAAGCTAAAGCCTACAAATGAACTGCCACCACAAAGTAGCTGAAAGAGGCCTTGGTTAACCTGAAGCTCATGCGATGTGACAGAAAAAGTAAGTTGGGGGAGCGCCCCCTCCACTTGGACTGGGTGACATTCATTTTTCTGTCAAAAAAAGGTCAAGAAGGCCAGCTGCCTCTCTCATCTCCCAGGGCAACCTCACCCATGTGGTGTACGAGCAATGGGTAACAGCTTACCCTTTGAGGAATTCGCCACCTATCTCAGTATTCACATCAGCCAAATTAGTACTGCAAATCAAGAGACTTTGTGTTGAGCTATTGGAGAGTCAGCATCTCCTTGGGGTGAAAGATTCAAACGAAGCTAATGGCAAAAGGCCTTTGGCATAAAGGCCTAAGAGCACCAAACCATTGGAAACAAGGCCTGACGGGAGTTTAACTTCAGCGGGAAAAGCATTTAAGGCCAAGTATTTGGTAAAATCACTGATGGTATTGGGCCATTGGTAAAAGTCACCGTCAGCTCCAAACCCTCCTCAAAAGTATCAAATTCTTTGTCTGATGAATCTCGCTTGGTCAAACTTATGCCAAAGCAACTGGTTGTGGGTGGGTTGGGCGCCCCAAACCCTTTCCTGACCTCTTGGGGCTGCCCTATACATAGGGTGGCCTTGTAAGATTCCCATTGCCCATTGGGCAAGACGCCATCACGCTAAACATTAGACTGCAGTAATCTGCAATTTGGGCATCTGTGGATGAATTGACAATGACTCAGCCTTCAATCAATACTTTCGAAGTTGGCTCCAAAAAAGTTTATTTCCTCCTCACTCAAAGTTCGCCAGTTAGGTCAAATCTTGAGGGTCCCAATCCCGCGCTTTCCTAGGCTATCCCTAAATTAATTGTATATTTAAGAAGTTGTAATGTACTGAGAAAATTGATGGTCAATTTTTTTATTTTAATTTCAATAAAATCTTCACGTGCTCAGATTTACTATATCTAGTTCAAATTTCTACTGCCAAACCTCTGTAACATCTGCAATGTGGCCCCACAGGCCTCATATTGACTGGGTTATCCCAGTCATGTTATTAACTTTGCTCTCCACCGTAGTCACTTAGGCCTATTGTGTCAAGGACTTTATGGAACTTTCCCTGATCTCGCACCTCCCTACGCCCAGGCCCATTGGCCCTAGGGCTGCAACAGCTCTGTTTCTCGCCGGAATGTTTTTACATTTGTGGCCCATTGCCACTCCATTGTTTTTTATCTCACACCATATTTGAACGTCGTTCAAGCAACAATGCCCCTATAATTCTGGCTCACCTTTTGTGTGCTTTTGTATCCTGACTGGCAGGCAAGTCAAACTTTATCTTCCTCTCTCCTGAAAGTAAGAATGTTGGAGTAAATACCATGCAATGCACAAATGTTACCAAGCCCTAATGATCAAACAGGACGCTGAGAGATAACTGAATGCATTTACCAGCACCAAAGACTTGTAGAGATGATGAACAAAGAGAGCCTGGAAAGACTCAAGGAAATCTGATCCTGGGCCAAGGTACAGAAGGGCAAAACCCCCGTTAGGCACAGTGTCCTCAGAGTCTGCATTAATAAAGCATGAGATAGAACGATTCTCTGGAAAACTTTTTCAATTATAAAGGAGAGAAGGTCCAAGACTGAAACCCTCATTGACCTGGCCAATCTGGCACTTGGAGAATGCTTGACTGAAAACAAGAAGAACCTCACAGCCAAAATCTTAATTGATAAATTTAAAAAAGAATTGAATGAATTACTGAAAGAGAAGGCACCAGGACCTGATAACATGTGCATGGAGATATACAATATTATCAGTGATTGCATCACAATGGAGCTCATCCACCTCTTTATATCCTGTCTCCAGACTGGGCGCCTATATCTGGAGGCCAGGAGACCCGGATTGTGCGCCTGTACAAGAAGGGGCTCCAACAGCAGCTTTGGAACTAGCGCCTTATCACTCTTTCAAATGCTGACTATGAACTACTACTGCACATCCTGTCCAACAGGTTTATGCCACAGTGCTGCAAACCCTCTATAAGGACCAGCATGGGTTTTTCCAGGGGTGCACTATCTGTGACAGCATTGGCTCTGTACAGAACATGCTACAGGACATGCGAGGATATGAGAATGGCTATTTCATGTTCCTTGACATGGAAAAGCCTACTATTGGGTAGCTTGGTTCTTCCTGCACGTGGCAATGAAAGCAGTTGGAATCCCTGACGCTTTCTGCTCCTGGATCTTGACCTTGTACTTGGGTCTTACAACCAAGTTAATTGTGGCTGAAGGTCTTACAATTGCTATCCTAATTGGCCAAGAACTCCGTCAAGGCGATCCCATGTCACCAATATTGTTTAACTTTGCTGCGAATATCCTCTTGGAAGCTGCAGACGCGAAACTCTAGGGCCTAGTCCACCCCAACCTATGTCCATTAAATTTGAAGGCCTTTGCTGATGACACAATAGTGGGCATGAGCTCACGAAATGACCTTCAAGGAGCTGAGGAGCTCCTGGCCCTTTACCAATTGGCATCAAATGCAAAAATAGATATTGACAAGTCTGCCGTAGTGAGGATTGGCACCCCCAACTACAGCCCAGTATCTGATCTAATACCTATTTAAAATACCTGGATGCTCCACTACTCCAGAATTTTGTTTAATGAAAAGGGTCTGGCAGTAAATGAAACTGAACAAGTGGTGCTGTCTAGCTTGTCAGCCCAAATGTCCTGCTAGAAGAACGCGCGCCTCAACCTCAAAGAGAAAGTTCTGGCAGTTAATGTCTTCATTTTTCAAGCTCTGGTACATCTCCCACGTGCCCCATATGAGCTCAACTTTGGAACGGAAAATGAAGACACTGCTTTGCATCCTTCTCTGGTACAGGTCAATAGTGGTGACAATTGCCTTGATAACTTATTTAAACCAAAACGTGAAGGGTGTGTGGGCCTTATTAATTTTGAGACCTACGCTTGCAGGATATGGACCTAGACCTTCCTCTGCATGGTGCAAACACACATGCGCTGCCTGACCCTCACATGGGACATTAACTGGGAAAAAGCCCAGGGCCTTCAGGAGCTAATCTCCTTGCACTCCTTGTGGGAGTGGATGATGATCCACCCAAAAATTTCTCCTGAGCAAGGAGCCACCATTACTGGCGGCTGTGTAACTGGGCAGTGCAGTTAGGCGGCTGGTCGTTTGATGATTTGCCGTGATGCTGACAAGATTTTAAGGGATATCAATTCCCATAATTCTGCAATGAATTCTAACACCAGCTGCGAGGAAAATAATCATAACAGTTACAAGTTTTTCATCAAGGCAAAAAAAATCTATAATCCACCCCAATTGAATAGAGGCAACCAATCCTGAAATTCATTCACAATTAGCCCACTCGACCCCAAATACTCAATGACTGGGAGGAGGGGCATGATATCAACTACCCCCTTAGGGAGCTGATATCAGGCCTAAATTCCCGTTTGGTCTCCTCCAAGCAAAAGACTGCCACCTGGCAGATCCTGCACCATGCAATAAAGTCCGTCAAACAAAGCAGGCTGAAGCTTTTGCATAAGGATTGTCCTGTCTGCGCTGAGTTAGAGGCAGACATCAGCTACTGATAATATGAATGCACTGTATTTCACAAATACTGGTACACTATGTGACACCTTCTGTCAGGCGTAAATTTTAAGGAGATGCACCCTTTGATAGACCTGTTTTTCAAATCAGATATGTGCTACATCCATGATCCAACTGTGTGTCTTTTTCAACCATTATGTATATGTATTGTACACTTGGCTATCATTGTCAACTATTTTAGCAATGAGCACCCCCATTACAAAGGCTTGGTGTTGAAGATGATCTGGGTTTTATCTGACCAGCTACAGAGGATCTATAAATTTTTGTGCCTAATACTGGTGTTGCAATTGGTTTGACCAACCATAAGTTCAAGCAATACATGATTAATGTCTATATTTCATTAATACCTATAAATGGCTTTGATGGTCAAAGGATTATTGCGCATGGGTCTCGACTTCATAAGGAGTCACAGAGGTGTATTAACTTACTCTTGGTGCTCCTGTACCAACACCAGAGAATTGTAAACCTGGTGAATTGAAATATAACCCTCTGGCACCATCTAGTACTAAAAAAAAGAAATATAACCCTCTGGTGCAACTTCTATCCCCTCAATCTAGTAACTGCTTAGGTCATTGGCCTTAGCGAATTAGATCTGCTTCTGTTACCTATACACTTATCCATTACCTTGTCCCTCGCACCAGCATAAAATATTTAATAGGAGAAATCTTAATTTATTTCATTCCGCCAGAGCCTCTAATTTGATCAGTTGATCACAACTACAATGATAATCTGTCAAGCCCCAGAAATTCGTTTGAATACTCTAATTTATATTATTAGCCTACCAGTTTACCACTTTGGAGTGCTGCTTAGTACACATGAGAAGCACCAAAAAAACGCTAGTAGGAGGGGATATCTAGACTGAATTCTAAGAGGAAAAGGACCTTGTCCTACGGTGCTAGAGTGGAACCTAGCTAAAAATATCATCTGGTGAAGAAGCTGATCCTTTAGGAGTACGCAATATTTCATTTTGCTTTATCTGTTTTATAATGAAAACCCCTCTTGCCAAACTTGTCCTTTTTACAAGATTACTTAGGTGGCTGTCTTCATAACTCACCTTATTTATTTGAGTCTAAAAAACCTGTTAATTAGAGAGATATGACGCCTAAGCATCAATTTCAACATTGTGGTTCTCACCACAGGGGCTGCTCTATTTCCCTGTAGTTCAATTTAATCAAGTATATATCCCATTAGTTCCAAAGAAGAGGCCCTTCCAACGAAAGTAGTACCAGTTTTGGAAGTTAAAGAGTCTTCCTAGCATCCCACAATTCCATTCCAATGAGGTTCATCAATTACAAGTGGCTTTAAACGCTCACTTTGGCCAATTATCAGATTATATCCTTGTCCATGCTCATCGAGTCAAGGAGTTAGACAAGCTAACTGACAGACTTGAACGTCTCCTAGAGAGCTTGGATGCATATATGACCAGAGCTGTTCATTCCAATACCAAATTTTATCAACTCTTTAAGGTCTTAGAACTTGAAGTAAAAACCAGGGCCATAAGGTTAGGTCCCTAGTAAATGAGAACATCAATATGAAAGCATAATTCCTGGACGCCACACAAAAGGTCAAATTATGGAAGTTCAATTAAAGATGGAACGCTGCCGTGTTAATACAATGTGTACCTATTGCAATAGTCCCTTGGCCATCAGGTTGGTAATATAAGCCATGAGAAACCCAAATATTTGCGATCAACTGAGAATATTGAGGGCGATGAGGCGGGGGACGCCAGAGTTGCCTTTAGGTCTCAACTCTTCTCTAAGGGTTGGAGCCTCAGCTTGGCCCAAGATGCCAGCTACTCCTCCCCTGATTTATCTGACTCAAATAATTGTGAACCTCCATCTCAACCTTTGCGCACTTCCGCTGGTGCCACTACACCTAATTCTGTAGGCGCTCCTACTAGAGCTGCGCCAACGGTTCAAGGCTGGTTCATGCCCACATCTCAGCTTCGCCATTCAGGGAGTCAAGGAGGGTTAAATAAGGGACTTTGGCAAAATCTACATGAACTCTCTGTTCATGTGATACCAATAAATTTGTTTAAATTTAAATTTATTGCGGGGAAGGCCAACCATGGGACGGACACTTCCGAATATGACTCAGATGAGACAAAACTTAGTACCAGGGGAGGCACCCCAGAGAAGCGATGCTATCTTTTGTTGCCAGCGGGAACGCCACTTATGGGAAGGGGGAGGGAACGTGCGTAGGGGACGTAGCCACTATTGAGCACGTGTGGAGGAAGGGGTCTGATTTGATGAACCAGACTGGGAACCAGGAGGAGACCAGCTGTCAGCGACGCGGTGGCAAAATCCAAACATCCACATTTGAAAGTGATCCACCAAATGAGACCGGAATCTGTGGACAGCTTCAGGGATGGTGGGGATGGATCCAGCGATGGCATCCAAGACAATCGTGTGGATAGTCCACATGGCGATTGCAACCACTAGAGCATGGAGGGAGGGTGGGAGGGGGAGGCCATTGATGAAGCAAACATATCTCTTGACAGACTGAAGGGATGTGTTTGATCCTGGCCTAGCAGACGTTGGACTTCGCGCCATATTACTTTAGAGGTGGGGCACTTCTCCAGGCGGTGAAACAGCGTTCCATACTGGCCACACACGACACAGGATGAGTGTAAAGCATTAGAGCGCTCAGCTGTATGATACACCCGCCTCAGGCAGCGCCACACATGGGAGCGGACTTGAGGCTGCAACAGAGGATGGTGTGCGTATTTCCAGATAGTCTTTTGGGTCTCAATGGAATAAGGGATGTCCATCATGTCCAGGTAGTCCACCCTGGATAGGACATGGGGCCGAATGGGGATCACGCCATCATGGATGGGTAGCCCCTGTACCTCTTGTGTGAACTGAGGAGAGGGGCGGCCTCTTTGGGTTGTATGTCCACTAATACGAATTCTCCACTCTGCGCTTCACATGGAGAGTAGGATTCGTTTGTAGTGGGTTTGGTCCCGTGAGGACCTGTGGCTGATGTGTGTGATGCGAAGTATTCCATCAGGGAGTGGGGGTTTGATGGATTGTTGAGGCCCAAGGCTCGGGAGAAGTTGGAGCGGGCCGCGTGGGACCAGTGTTGGGATGGGAGTGTAGGAGCAGTGACGGCCGCAATCCAGGTGCCCAGGATCTTGGCGGCATGGGCTTTGAAGTCAAGTAGGCCCATGCCACCATGATGATGAGGGCCAAACATGACCTCTAGCCGTACTGGTGGAGGGCGGCCTGACCAAAGCCAACCTTGTAGCAAAGCATACAGGGATTTGAAGAAGCTTGGGGAGAAGGGGATGGCGTGGGCTCCGAACCAGACTTTGGATAGGAGCATAGAGTTGGCAAGAACAACCCTTCCAGTGAGGGTAGTAGGGTGGGCTCTGAGAGAGGCGATTCGCTTCGTCACGTTGTCCAGCATATGGCACTCCATTACTGCTGACGCGTATCCACCTGCCTCCAACCACACGCCCAGATGGCGTACCGGTCCTATGGTAGGTCGTGGCACAAAGGGAGAACCAGTGGAGCGGTGTGTTTTGAGTTAGTAAGGCGTGTACGTGGGCGAGCAGATGGGCCAGGTTGGGAACTACTTGCTGGGGCCCAGCAGTTCTGAAACCGACCAAGGAGGATGATTTCAGTTTTGGAGGCGTTCAGTGCTGAGTTGCTTACCCAGGAATATACTTGGATGAGGGATTCAAGCGCGCGTGCATCTTTGTTATAGACACCCCCACCACGCAATCATCTGCAAATGCCATCATCTTGACTGGGGTTTGGCCTGGCACATGGACCCAAGTGAGTTGGGCATTCACATTTCGCAGTAGTGGGTCAAGGCTGAAGTTGTATAAGAGTGGGCTCAGGGGGTCCCCTTGTCGCAGGCCCCTTTGAGGATGGACTACTTCCGTTAGGAAACCTGGGCCGCGCACTGCCATTGTTGCAGATTCCGTGAGCAGCATCACCCAGTTAATGAAGCGGGGAGGTAGGCGTAATTGTTGGAGGCAGGCCCTAAGGTATTCCCAGTTTACTCTATCATAGGCCTTTTGTTGGTCCAAGAATACAAGTGCCCCAGAGGCTGTGGACTGACACACATTAGCCACAGAGTGCACGTTATCCCAAATTGACCTTCTGGGGATGCAACCAAATTGTTCTGGGGAGATGGTGGTAGATGCTACAGTCCCTAAACGGTTAGCCATGATTTTTGTTAAAATTTTGGTGTCTGTGTTTGTTAAGAAATGGGGCGCCAGTTGGCTAAGTCTAGCCTATCCCCTTTCTTAAAAAGTGTGACCGTAAAGGCCTCATGTCCTCCTGGTAGGAGGAGCGTTTCCAACAGGCTTTGGTTGAGTGAGGCTAGCAGCAATGGGGATATATATTTAAAATATTTTTTGTAGAACTCATATGGAATGCCATCTGGGCCTAGGCATTTTCAGTTTGGCGCACCGCAAGTGGTAGTCCATAATTTGTTCAGAGTAATTGAATTCATTATTTCCGGGTATCAGAAAATGGTGCGGATATAAGCTCTGTCAAGAAATTCCGCCATTTTGGCTGGCTGAATTGGTTTGGATCGGTATAACTCGGAGTAATATCTTTGCATTTCAATTGCCACTTTGGCCAATATGTCCACATTAGAAATATCCGATCTTCACACCTGTGTGCAGGCCACACTCTGGTGTGGTGCAAAAATTTTTTGAAGAAGTATGCGGTGCACTTGTCGCCTTTAGTGATGCGTGTGGCCCTGTATTGGACACAAACCCAATGTTTGTGTTGCCTTTCAAGTGCGTTGAGGTGGGCGGCTGCCTCCGCCACCTTCTGGCCCCATGCAGGGCTATATCCTGAGGCTGGAATGTTGGACTCCAAGTGGGCCAATTCCACCAGTGCACGCGATATAACCGCCGATGTGGCTCGTGAGCATCTGGATGAGAGATGGCGATAGTGGCGGATGGTGTCTTCTTTGAAAGTTGCCCATGTGGAAATGGGGTGCGCGTAAAATGGTACAACAAATGATTTTGCCAAAGTTGCCTCTTCCACCCACATGGAAAATCCTGGCGACGCGAGCTCTGGGGGCAGATTTTGCACCAATGTGGGGCCTTTGCAACTGTGACAGGTAAGTGGTATGTTATTGAGACCAGTCAGTGGTCAGAGAATTCCATTTTCGTTGTTATGAAGTGGGAGATGTGGGGTTGGAATTTCGCTGGCGCTAGAATAAGGTCGATGTGGGTCATGGACCTTAATTGGCCGTTGTGGATGTGGGGACACGTCATGTTTTCAAGCAGTGGGGCATGTCATGGCAGCGCATCCATTAACCAAAGGGTGGCTTTTATAACGCGTAGTTCTACGTGACCCTGTGGGCGTGGGGTGAGGGTGGCCACCAGTCCATTGGTGAGGTTAGCCAACAGTTCATGTTGCCAATTAGGAAAGAATTGGGGGGTAGCGGGAGGGATTTGACTGACAAGAAAAATTCCCGACGCTCTTGTGCACCGTTTGGGGCGTAAATGTTGATGATTGTGTGTGCAACATCGGCCCATGAGAAGGTGACAACGAGCACTCGGCCATTTAGGAATGTTTCTGAAGATGCAAATTTGAAAAACTTGTTTTTCTGAATTAGCACCCCACAGTGCTTCGACCAAAAGGATAGGGATGGTAGGAGCATTGTTTTCCAAGCTTCCTCAGAACCTCGTGGACAGTGGGACTCCTGGATGGCCAGGATATCCATGGGTAAATTGTTTTGTAAAAAACTCAGCTTCCTAGCCTGGGACGGGGAGGCCTTGAGTCCGGCGATATTCAGCGTCCCTAGAGTGAAGGTTTCCCCATCGCACCTTAGGTGTGAGGGGTGGGCCCCCGGGCCCACCAGCCTCTTCCAGGTCCCCACGGGCTTTCACAGCAGCGCGGGTATTAGCAGCAACGCTATTGAGGTTTTTGTTAATTTTTGCAGAAAGAGTCACGTTGGCTTTGGCCTTCACTTTTTGTTTTCCTGACATTGGACGAATTTTTTGCGGTGTGGATAAGTTCGGTGCATCGTCAAGTGGGGCAGAAAAAAAATTTTTGGTTGGGATAGGCCCAAGTCAGTTTTGACCGGGGCTTGGGTGCAGCAATTGGGTGAGATTGAATCTCTTATCAGATCCTCAGATTGAGTGGCCCATTTGGCATGGGCCTCCCAATCTGATTGGGTGATGAATTTCCAAGTTGCTTCCGCCATGAAGGTCTCCATGTCCTCCTGGCATTGTGAGTGTGGGATGGTGGTGGTGGCCTTGGCCGCTTCCTTGGCCGCGGTCCTATGGGCCTGCTTGGCCTTCTTCCGCTCCTGCGGGGAGATGGGCTTTACTAATAGGTAGAAGCCTTGTGCTCCCCACGGGAAAGCCTCCTTGGTGCTTGCAGTTGGTTCATAGTGCGCCTCTCCACTGGCCATGGCCGCCGAGGGGTGCTCTTGGAATGTGATACCCTCTTTGATGGGGCATGCATGCGCCTTATGGCCGAATGCATCACAGTTGGTGCAAATGGGGGGCGCGCTGTCCACGGTTACCCAGAATGGGTGGGTGGTGTGCCCTGCGATGTTAATAAAGGTGGAGTGCGGGATCTGGGTTAGGTCCTTCACAATCTCCTCAGTTGGGGTCAGAACTGCGATGGCTTTGCCAGTGCACATGTGTGGCATCAGCGTGAAACGTTGCATTTTAAAAAGATTGTAAATCGCCATATATGACGAGACCATCTTTCAGGTGTTGCTCCAAAATGTCATGTTTTCTGTAGTAGGCAAAAAGTCAAATGTGAGGAAAATTTGGTTTAATTTTGTCCTTCTGGTGTGTTTAGTTTTGATGACTTGTTGCCCTTCGGGGAGGTCGACCACTATGCGCACTGCTGCAGCCTCGTCTGCTGCTATTTTGCTTTCAAAACCTAGGTCCAGCCAACTGCGTGACATGGAGTGAGGTGCAACGTACACCGCAGTTGGGAAAATTTTGTGTACATCTTCACAAAATTTTTCCCATAGGGCCGTTTTTGGATGTCCAGATACACATGGACTCTGAATTCCACCAACAAAAGTGGCTGGGAATGTGGCGTGTTGATGTACTGGTTGCATCGTGCTTGCCACGTGAGTATCTCCGGGGAAATTGTGACCGCCAGTTTTTTTAGATTTTTTTCTATTCCACTGGATTCTCCGGGGCGTTTTCAAATGTTAGAGGCCGCGGGCCTTCCGCCTGCTCCTCTTGCCTTGCTTGCCCAACTGCTCCCAGACATGGGCGCAGACTAATCCCCTCTATGAGATTATCAAACTAGATTTAGTCTTGAATTGAATGGGTTGCAAAAGTGTTTGCAACGAGAAAGAAAAGTTTTACCAATAAATTTGTTAAGTTTGAAAAAGATCCCAATATACATAAATTTATTTAGTCTCTTTGAGATTGGCATAGCTGGTGTATCTGAGGATGCTAAGTTGGTAACCATCATGAATTCCCTGGACACAGAGAGTCAGGGGTTATTGATTCCTAAGTTACACAATATTGGCATCACCTACCTCAACGCCAAAGATCTTATTATCAAGGAATTTGGTGGGCTGAAACAGATAACCACCCACAAAACTGAATTCCTTAACATCTGTTTTAAGAAAGATGAAATGGTGAAATCTTTTGAAGAACGGTTTTATTTTGAAGCCCAAACGCTAGAAGAGGTTAATGTGATTAATGACTTTGAAGCATAAATTGCTCTCTGCCTTGCCTGAGAGCCTTACCAAGACTTATATTGGATAATGATTCTGGTGTTGAATGAGGAAAACGACATCACTCACATGGTGAATTAAAACTAGCGTTGTGCCATTACCTTTTGCGGCACCTAACAAGAGCTATCAAGATCTTTACAAACTGTGGCCAAGGTCTTTTCTCTAAGAAATGAGTTACCCCCACCTCTGCCTTATGGCTTTCAGTAAGAAAAATTGGAGGTTAGTCAGATTATTTTTTAACTAATGCAGAAAACTAGACCATTATGCAATCAATGTCCTAAGCTAAGAATAAGACCTAAAGTTTATGCATCACACCCTGTTTATGATAGAGAGGTGAGAAAAGACAGGGCGGAGTAGAATTAGGATTTTTTCACGTGTTGAAAATGGATGCACTTGCCCCTTGTGCTTCAAAGTAGATCATTCAAAGTGCAATTGCCCCACATCTTCTGCCTCTGCCGCTTCTGCCATTTCTCCTTCAAGCTTTTGGCCAGCTGCCGCCTCACCCAAATTTTTCAAGTGGGGCGTGATCCTCCCTCCCCCAACCTTGGCTAATTCTAGTGCTGCTTCTAAAGCAGCAGCCAATCAAAATTTAAATTTTTTTAAAAATCTGTCTGAATTATGGAATCCTGAGCTGATGGCTGAGACAGTTTTGTCTGAGCTGCCATGGTCAATTGTTTGCAGCCAAATGGGTTCCGCCATCACGCTGACACCAGTGGATGGCCCAGCGTTAGGAGAGTTAAAATCATTTGAGTGCCTTGAATGGCTTGACAACAGAAACAGGCCATTTAATGTCAAGCCAGATTTTGTTTTGGAGGAATTTTTTGTAAATCCTCCCATTACGCATCACCACCATTTTTTATTTAAAAATTTCCCTAGCTAAAAAGATATATATATAAAATGGTGGTAGAAGCAGCAGCTGCTCCAGACAACACCCTCCTCCACCAGCACCTCCATGGGGCAATGGAACTCATTGTTGAGGGTATTCCCATCCCAAATTTTCTCCAGGATTTTGATGAGGATGCGAAATATGAAATTGAGGAGCTCACTTTTGGAGTGAGCCATGCTTGCATCAATGTGGCAAAAACTTATCTGTTTGACCCCAATTATCCCCAAACCTGCCAGTGCATCAGGTCGTTCACTTGTGTGCCTTCTCTCATCACTTTTTTCTGAGCATCAATTTGCTAAATATGTTGAGGCAATGGACACCGCTGACCTCATTAGTGAAGAAAACCCACAATTATATCTCCTTATGCCACATGTTTCTGATGCTCCTACGCCAATGTTGTCCTCCATGGTCCGCCAGCTAAAGCAGGCGCCAGAAAAAAGTTTTTTCAAAGCATCCTCACCTTCTGATATGGCTTCCTAGGCTGTTAGCTGAGGTTCCAGATTAGGAAGTTTTTATTTATGATAATCCCTTTGTTTGGACCATTTGCAAATAAAGATGCGCGGTGGCTCCCCCTTTTGAGTTGGGCACCACTAGTGCTGAAAATAGTATAATTAGGGTTTTCTAATTCTTCATCCTCTAACAAAATCCCAAAGAAAAAGAAATCATCACAACACTCTCCTATGCGATGTATGAGTGCTTCCACTAAGCTGCATTTATCAGTATTGGGTCAAAAATGTTAATATAGCAGTGACCACCCTTTCCCAAGAAAACTTTTCGCTGAGTCAATGGATGAAGTAGTGTCAAAATCTTATGCTTTAACAGTTGGAATCATTTGAGGATTCCATTTCTATTAAGCCCCAAGTTGATTGGAGTCTAAGTGACAGTAACCATCGAGGCGTTGAAGGAGTCCATCCTGCAGTTGTGTGAGGAGTTAAAAAACTTTTTTAGGTCAATCAGAAAAAGTGGATGTCCTCGCAATATACCTTCTGATATTTAATTTCTGAGTGTACCAACATTGATGTAACTATAAACAAGTTCAAGGTCCAAGCTATTGTAGACAGTGGGGCACTGGTTAATATTTTATTTTCTTGATTGGCTAAAAATTTAGGGCTTGCTCCAGACATGGACCACTATTAAATCTATGGAACTGGTGGCCTCAGACTATGACTTCAGAAGGAGCGTATAATGCATTACCACTTCGCCTTGTAACTTTGTACTCTCCACCCCCAATATTATATTTCCTAATTAGAATTACGTTTTTAATTGGTACCTCGTTTTTGAAGAAGTATGGAGTCAAATCTGACTTTAAAGAGAATACATTTAACATACTAGGACAAGCTATGCCTCTATTTTATAACATGAAGTATGTGGCCGCAATGGCCCCAAAGCAGAGGTTTGTTAACCTTGTATACAAAAATGGTATTGTACCCATTGAGTATCAGTAGTTATGTGGCTAGACCCAGAAGTTACCAGCACAGATCATAGAATCAAAGGGCATGCCTATCCATGGTAATTATACTCTAACCATTCTTGCAGGTCATGAAATTATAATGGGACTGAATTTGTCTTTATCCTTCCTCAGGATTTACGCTGAGATTGTCACCCCGTTTAATTGATCTAAGTTAGAGTCAGCCGCGGCGCCTGGGTCTATTTTTCCAGAACATGGAGAAGTTCAGGTGGTTTTAGCTAACCTGCACCCCTATCCTATAAAGGTCAATCGACATCAGGTAGTCACATTCATTAATATTTGCCCAGTAGAAGAGGCTCTAAATATTTATGAGTTTGGTGATATAGAAGAACTTGGGATGAAGGATGGCAAACGTCAAACTTTCTGCTCGCTGATTCCTTGAGAGCGCCTCTCTGGGTTGACATAGGATGAAAAGGACAAAGCGTTGGCCATATTTGACAAGTACAACAGCTTTTTGTGAAAAAAGACTACAATTTGGGGTGTGCACAAGATGTGCTGCACCAAATCAATACTGGTACCCATCTGCCAATTCGCCTTTGTCCTATTAGGCGTCCTAAAGTGGCGGATGAGGTGGATAACTTGGAAATTAATCAGCTAGTACATCAGGGGATGTTAGTACCCTCTAATAGTCACTGGGCCGCCCCAATTCTGGTTATTAAAAGAAAGATGGGTTGATTTAGTGGTAATAGATTACTAGAAGATCAGCAATATCACTAAAAAGATTATGCCCTGATACCCCTTATTGACGATACACTTGATTGCTTGGCGGTGCCCAATACTTATGAGCTATGGACTTAACCTCTAGATATTAGAAGATTGATCTGCTAAAGGAGGAACAGGAGAAGTGCTCTATGATCACCGCCCAAGGTCATTACCAACCCACTCGGATGCCATAAGGGCTGTGTAACGCCCCAGCAACCTTTCAGCAGGCTATGGATATCATATTGGGGATTTAAAAGTCTCCTGCATGATAGTGTATTTAGACAGTATAATGTGTTTTCCAGAACGTTTAAAAAACATCTGCAAAATTTGGAGGAAGTTTTCCACAAGTGGAAAAAGCCAAACTTGAAAATAAAACCTCATAAGTTCAATTCATTCCTGAACAATTAGAATATCTGGGTTGCCATCATTAGACATGACTAAAGCCCAAGCCTGCTAGTATTGAGGCTACTATAAAATTTCCCCTCCCAAGCAACAAGCGGGATATTCAGGTATTTTTGTGGATGATCAGCTATTATCATCAGTTTGTGAAAAAAATTAGCAATACAGGTGAGCCTTTATTTCACCTTCTCAATACCAGAGTTCCATTTGACTGGACGGAAGCCAGTCAATTTGCTTTGGATAAACTATGACTTTTCCTAGCCCAAGCGCCAATACTGATGTACCCAAATTTTGATAAACCTTTTATCATACAAACAGACGCCTCCCTCACCGCCATAGGGACGGTGCTATCCCAGCTTAATAATGAAGGGGAGGAACACCCCATCGCATACTGCAGTTGGACACTGGATAAATATGGAAATAATTATACTGTTACTGACAAAGAGAGCTTAGCTTCATTTTTGCGTGCAAACAATCTTGGGTTTATATTCATAAAGTGCATTTCACCATGGTAACATCATCCTTGTTGCGCTGGCTACAACTTCTGAAAGAGCCCAATGGACGGTTAGCCTGCTGGGCTTTAAAGCTACAGGCATATAATTTTAAAATTTAACACAGACTTAGGTTAAAGCATCAAAAATGTGGATGTAATTTCAAGGTTGCCTACTGTAGCCTTAATGGCTGATAGGTATGATTAGTTAATTACTCAAATGGTTGATCAGCAATATGACAATAGACTATCAAGATTCAACAGAAGTTGGACAAAATCAGAGCAAATACTTTTTTAGATGAGGGGAAATTATATAAGGTTATTGATGGACAAACCTTTTTGTTCCCCAGGCCTACTGAGCGGAAGAACTTGATTATTGCTGCTCACAAGGCCATGGGCCATGGTAAATTTGAAAAACGTTTGAAAAAATGGACCCATTATCATTAAGGACTCCATGCCATATGATATCCATGAGGCACTTAACTGTTGTCATGAAAGTCAAGCTGAAGCCCTGTTAAAATTTAGGATTTTTAATGATCTTTAAAGACCAATAATTTCTCGAAAGTTAACTGCACAGGTTTGATATGTGCACAATATGTGTTGTCTGATAGTAGTTTATAGTTGATTGATAATAGTATGAAGACTATCCATAATTTGAATAGATAACCCGTTATGGCTCAATGCTAGACCTTTACTTCTCCTCAAAATAGTCTTAATGTCAACTTTAGGGACTTCTTCCCTTATCCGCCCAACTTATCCACTTTCAATTCCAAAATTTTATGGCCTTTCATCTTTTCATGCGGAGTCTGCAGAAATTCCCATATAAGTTTAGCTTCTCTTCTATGGATCCTTGATCCTTACTCTTTATCCTAAAAAACCTCAATTATAGCACACGGAAATAATTTCCTTAAGATGAATAAATTTAAATCCTTAATGAATCTCTGCTAAAATTGACTCTTATTGATGTGAGTTATCAGGGAATTTATAGGGAATTCTGTACCCAACCCTTGGTTGGTGCCTCAGCCATAAAACGGCAGCGATTGCCATTGAGCTTCCCTTCAACGACTCACCACCAATGGTCTTCTCTATCTGGTTATAATTCCTCTATTGAACATCCCTGAGACCTAGAATGAACAAATTCAGAAAATGTGTCCCTAAAATTTCCCACTCAATCCCAGAGAGCCAATTAGATTTAGTGAGAGACCTGCTTAGGTAATGGTACTTGTTACACACTATGGCAGGTCGCAAACCAACTGATTGATTCTCTAGTTGCAGGCAGTATCTCTCACCTTGCAACTTGCTCATTAAATTGCTGATTAATTGGTGATGAAACCCAACTGATCCCAATTGGTACACCTGGTAGTTAATCAATGATCAACTATCAGATGACCCCATTTTGTTGGCAACTTTGCCCAACAAGATCTTAATCATTCACCCAGATTGATCCCCAATGGATCCAAACCTGGAAAATTACCTAAATTCCCCCAAATATTATTAACCTAAAATTGGGGTCAACTGATATCCAATTTATTCGCCCTTGGGAATTATCCCCTAGCGATCCACAGGTAATCTAGGAGGCTGAAAAGGTGGGCAAAAATAACACCCCCCCCCTCTTGCCTATATTTTCAGGAAGAATAAGATTGGGATAGGAGAATACAACATTGGACGAGGTCAATTTTTTTGGTTTTAGCGGAGCACAGTCAATCTGCACTCAACATTTCTTAGGACAAACTTCAGCATGTAATTCTCTTCCTTTTCCTTTTTACTACTGCCTCCTTGGAGCATGGTCCCCATGACCCATTGTCATGCTAGGCTGATTGATTTACTCATGATGGTACTAGTCTCAGGAAGCCTGTTTTCCCCCCAGTCAGGGCATATGACACGTTGCCGTATTCAGGATCTTAGTCCAACATCTTTGATTTTCTGATTTTCCCACCTTGTCCTTGATAAAAGGTCACTGCTGTCAATGTCTGTATCATGGCAAAATTAAGAATGCTCACATATATTCATTCTATTTTATTTTCTCTAAATAACTTCTTTAGCTCATATCATTCTTAATTGTTCTCTGAAGAGCTTATCTCTTTAATTTTGAGATTAATTTTCTGAAAATAGAGCTTATTTGATACCAAAGTAAAAAATGTCAACTATTATAAAAAGTCCAATATCCCCCTCTTGTCCAGCTAATATGCCAAATTTAGAATCTTATTACCAGCAGCTGCTTGACAGCCTGTCTGATAAAGATACTCACTTTTTTTGATGAGTTGATCTGCGTTAATGATTCTCTTCTATGGTCCCCCTAGGACTCATACCCAGTTAAGCGCCTGTAGGCAGACCTTCCACGGAACTACCAGAAATGGTATCCAACCCCAACAAAACCAGAGTAGCAAACATCTCACATGATCCGCGGCCAATTCTCTCTCTGTCATCAATTCCCAAATTTAGTATTTAATTACTCTCCTGGACTTGGCTCCTTTTTTGGATACTTCTACTATTAATGTCAAATCTTCTGAAGCAATGCCATTCAATATTGATCAATTGTTCCTCACTGGATATGACTTTTTTTCTGAGTTTCCTTTTCCAACTCAGCCAATTTGATAAACCAGCTGTTCTTTGAATTGAACTGGCCATCAGAAATCATAAACATTTCGAACTTTCTTTGAATAATTGAGGACCTGAGTGACTGAGGCTCTTTGCATAGCTCTGAACCCCTCTAATCTTACAAACATTCTAGATTAAGACGTTACAGCCTATGCCCTTTGTTTTACAGCCAAGTTCTTTGAAGTTGGGCCACAAAGCTTCCATCCTCTCCTGAATTCCATTGCTCATTCTGCTTTCACATCCAAGAAGCTTGTAGTCATCATCAGCAGGATGCCATCTGCTCCCTGCACAACCATCTCATTTCTGGCGCGTCACATTGGTATCTTCCCCTTATGGCTTTGATTGGGGGCATAATTCGGCAACCCCATCTAGTATCCTTTGCTCGATGCTGACTCATATGCCCAATGTTCTTAACAAAGCCCATTGGCAAGTGCTTAAGACCAATCTTCTGGCTCCAGTGCCATATTAGGATTACTTGGGGTTATTCACTGACTGCCTCTTATTGTTCTATTGCTTCCCTCCCCAATCTGGGGTATTGCATTTTGCAAGTACCTATATCTCCATCTCTCTTCCCCTCGTTGCATTTTTGCAGGGATCAGCTTCTGCTCAAAAAACTTGGCCTTGAGTGGATATAACCCTTGCTAGCATCCAATCTCACATAGATTTGGATGTCCTATTCACCTCTACTTTTATACATCCTCCATCCCCCAAGTGGAGAATATAGGCAGAATCATCACCCAAGTTGAGAATAATCAATTAGAAATTCTAAAATATATTTTATGTGCATTTTTAAAGTCTTTTTCACACTATATTTTTATCAATCTTTCATCAATTTTTTCTTATTTAAAAGGAACATGCCCTTCACTCAGTTCAGTGGTACATTTTTTATTTATTCCCCCAAACTGGTCCTTAGGTATACTCTGACCTACCAGTTTTCTATGGTTCTGAGGTCTCACCATCTAGTACTAAAAAAATGGTTCTGAGGTCTTATTTTTTGAGAGTTAACCATCTATTTTGATTCTGTGGTCACTTTTTAGGATTTAACCAAAAATTATCAGAACATAATCATCTCAATGGTTTAGCGGTCCTTCAGGAACTTTTTTTTTTTTCTTTAATCCATTGCTTTAAATATTTAGCATGGATTTGATTTCAAATCCTTTCATCCAAGAGGTTCTTGATGTAATATGCATCCATCACCATCTTGGCTATAATCTCAAATGTACTTGAACACAACGCATCCAACTTGTTTCTTCTTCTGAAACCATGCATGTCACAATAGGCAACTTTTCCGCCTACTTGGTATTCTGATAATGCCAGTTGTTTCTTATTGTCCATCATATTGCCCTTGATTCTCAACTTCAAGGTTGTATCAATTGCTTGCAATAAAATCTCAATCAGGATGTTCAAAAGTAGGAGCAGGTACTGCTCAGCACTCATCCCTGATGTTGATTCAACAATTAAATATAGAATTGGTGGTAACGCGGCTTTCCTTCCATACAAGAATTTTAGTGGAATTTTTCCCATTGTTGTATGATGACTTATACTATATGCAAACATCACTGAATTGAGATATGTCCCCCTTGCAGAAATTCTCTCTGCAACTAGCTTCCTCAGCATCACATCCAGCGTTCCATTGCCCCTTTCTACCAGTCCATTCATTTCTGGCCAGTAAGGTACTGACACGATTCCTCAGATCCCCATTATCTAATTCAACCTTGGGATCGCGTGGGAATTGAAGTTCATTCCATTGTCACTCAACAAGACTTGCGGGCATCCATGGTTATATGCTACTTAATCCAGGATAAACCTTGCAGTTCTCGTATCATCCACTTTTGCCAGTGCCTTCATCTTGACCCTTCTAGTCAGATGGTTAATCGCAACTATGATATATTTGACTCCCCTTGTACTCATGGTTAAATGTCCCATCGCGTTGATGGACACCATATACCAGACAAATCTAGGGCAGACCAGTTGATATTTAGTAATGTTCTTGAGAGGCTTGTGCAACTGGAACTCCACACAGAAAGCCAGATAATCTGCTACATTGTAGTTGATAGACTCCCAGTAATAGTACTGGTGAATGTGATCAGTCATCTTCCTCAGGCCTCCATGCTCAACAACCTTATGCGCAGCTTAAACAATTGCTAATCATTCTGATGGTCTTGGGAATAATGATCATTTTACGTAAATTATCTTAACCACTTGTCCATCTTTGGTCTTGGTGTTTTTCATTGCTTTTCAAAGTGCCTTGGATTTATTGGGGCTTGTTATAAAACTGGCAGTATATAAGAGATACGCCGTAGGATTTTTGCATAGGGTTTGACCCACTGAGCAATTAGGACCAACAATGTGATGATCGTCGTCCTTAAAACAACAGAATAAACTTTTTAATAAATATGGAGCACTCGCAAAACAACTCTATTTATTTTATATAATAAATACATTGGACTCTCGCTGTTTTTCTAACTCTTAACTACTTAACAACTCCCCTTTCTTAATAGCCCATCTTTCTTATATGCAGCAGCTTCAGATGATACCACTCTCATATCTTGGACTATTCTGTTACACAGTAACTCTCCTCGTTTTGGCTTGTTATTCTTTAATTCTATATCGCCCTAATTGCAGGCAATTTAATTTATATTCATCGAATGTCAACATTGCCTTATCACCTTATTTAGAGGCAACCCAATAATAAACCCATTATATCCTAATATCGCCTTGTCTCAAGGCACTCGAATAATTGTAACTGATATCATTTTTGAAGTATTCTTCCTGATCCACCCTAGAAGACCCACGATTATCATCCAGTCATATTAAAATTGCAACATTACCCCCTCCTTGACTGGATGATAAGTCTCCTAATATTTGCATGGTGGAAGAACTTTGCGTGTACTCAGTTAATGGTCTGACCACTTGCAGGATCCTTGATGGTATACGCATCAACCCCAGTTTTCTCTATAACTTTGAATGGACCAATCCAATTACTGGCCAGCCTGTGTTTCCACCTGAATCCATGTTGGTCATGGAAGAGAACCATATCGCCTTCCTTGAATGCTGCCAGCCCACTACAACGTACCTTATTGGCGGCATGATTCCTGATCTTCTTAGCTAAGCTGAAGGAATATGCTTCGGTTTGCAGTTTGATCAAAATGTTTGTGAGGTTAGTCAAAAAGCGGAGGGATTCCATTCCGCTGGTGTCTTCTACACACAAATAAAATAATGCGGGAAGGGCTGGGTGTCAGCTGTATAGTAGTTAGAAAGGACTCTTCCCCGTGGTGGAATGATAACTAATGTCATATGCAAACATGACAGTGGAAAGAAGATAACTCCAATCAGAAGGTCGATCCATTACTAATTTTCATAGTATGTTTGCCAAAGTTCTATTAACCCGTTTGACCATTCCATTAGACTCAGGGTGGTATGGGGTCATCAGAACTCCACGGATTTCCATAAGCTCATTAAGTTTGGGGAGGATGTGCGAGGTAAAGTTGGTTCCATTATCAGTGATAATGAACTGAGGGCAGCTGTGGCGCTGAATAATGCATTCCATTACGAACTTGGCTACTGTAACTTCCTCCAAATCCCATATTGCCCTCACTTCAACCCACCAGGTCAAGTGGTCAATAGCCACCATAATGTACTTACACCGGTTAGCTCCTGTTGGCAAGGGACCAATGACATCAAGGGAAACCGTATGCCAAGCAAAGTGAGGTTTCACTACACGATACAAAGTCTTATTGCAGAATGGCTTCTCCACTTGACACTGATGGCAACAGGAAATGGTTTCAAGCACATCAAAGTTCATGCTTTCCCAATAGTACTGAGGGCACAACAACTCCATTGTCTTGCACACCCCACCATGTCTGACTGCCTTGTGGGCGCTCATAATAATTCCCAGCTGTGCTGAGGGTCGCAGAAAATTTACCATAGAATTTCTGATCCACTTATACAATTCCCCATTCCATTGGAAGGTATTTGTTCACATTTCATTCAACGCTTTAATCACTTGGGGCGGTTCATTGTTGTACTTTCTGCTGAGCATTTTGTCAAACATTATGTCACTTAAATCTGCTGTAACTGCAATTGTTGGCAATCTTGATAAGCAATTGGCATTTTGGTGTTTTGCTCCTGGTCAATGAAGAATTTTGAAGTCATAAGCTTGCAGCTTAAGAGCCCATCAGGCTAGCCGCCCCTCAGGCTCTTTCAAGTTCTGCAACCAGTGCAACGATGCATGATCCGTTACAACCTTAAACTTTACTCCATGCAAGTAGACTCAAAACTGCTTATATGCATAAATCACCGCTAAGCACTCTCACTCAGTTACAGTGTAATTTGTTCATGGCAATTCAAGCTATGACTGCAGTATGCCATGGGGTGCTCCTCCCCCTCATCGTCCTTCTGAGACAGGACCGCCTCAACAGCGGAAAGTGATGCATCCATCTGCACTATAAATTCCTTTTCAAAATTAGGGTAGCATAACATGGGCGCACTAATTAGCGCCGTTTGAAGTGTATCAAAGGCACATTGGCGCCAGTTCCGTCCATTCAAACATGGCATCCTTCTTTAGTAGCTCAAACAGTGGACCTCCAATGCAACTGAAATTGGGTATGAAGCGTCAGTAATAACCCACCATCCCCAAAAACACCTGAATGTCCTGCTTACTAACTGGCTTAGTCATCTTCCAGATAGCCTCCACCTTGGCAGGTTGGGGTCTTAGCCCAGTCGCATCCACCACAAAACCCAGGTACTACAGCTGATCCTTGAAGAAGTGGCATTTCTGGGGCTTGATCTTATATTGGCCTCAGCCAGTTGGCGAAATACCTCTTCCAAATGGGTAAGGTGTTCAGTGAATGTGTGAGAGAAGACATTAATATCATCAAGGTACACGAGTACACATGACAGCTTCAGATAGCCCAGAATGGTGTCCATTGCTCGTTGGAACGTAGCTGGGCATTACATAGCCCTTGCAGCATCTGAGCTGGTTGGAAAAGCCCTCTGGATGTAATTATGGCGCATTTTTCTTGCTCTGCCATGGCAACTCAATTTGCCAATAACTGGATATCAAATCCATTGCCAAGAAGTAGCAAGTTCCACCTAACCAATCCAGCACATCATCAATCCATGGAAGAGGGTATGAATCTTTTTTGGTGATGCTATTGAGCTTCCAGTAGTCAATTAATACACGGTTAGTGCCATCCTTCTTCTTAACAATTAGGACAGACAAAGCCCACAGACTCTTAGATATTTTGAGCATTCCCTGCTCTAGAAGCTTATCAATCTCCTCAGTGACGACTTCTTCAGCTGTCCTTGATTAAAGGGTTGACTGAGACCTGATGGGGGATGATCCCCAGTGTCCAGCCGGTGAACAACCCCCTGAGCGCACCCCAAATCATGATCATCAACCGCAAAAATCTCTTTATATTTTGAAATAAAGCTTCCGCCCAATCCTTCTGATCTTCTGATAACCCCATTACATTCTACCGTGGCACAACTGCCATGTCAAGAGAGTGTCTTTAACTCTCTCATTCCCAGAAAGGTGATGTGGGATGCAAACCCACATTGCTAGGGAACTAGCCATTAAGAGGATGAGAAATGAGGCACCTCAAATGGTGCCTGTGCAAAAAGGTACCCCAGGCAAGGGTGTAAAGTGAAACATATAATACCAGGTAAGTAAGAAACATCCCAGCTTGAGTGGACCCCAAAGGGGAGTCCCTAATCAAGTGTAACTTGGCGCTAGTAGACTTGGGTGCCTCGATCTGGAGGGGAGCTAAACGGCCCAAGAAAGCACCTGGGATTTGGGTAAATGGTGATAAAAGGTAGTGGCCCACATAGTTGGAGACCTCCCCAAAGGGTCCACCACAAAGTTCGCCCAAGGAACCATTGGAAAAAACATAAAATAACAGGTAAATTTATTTTAGAAAGTCGACCAACAAGGAATGTTGGTCACAAAAAACATATTTAAAGTGGGTCAGGGATTTTAAGGTTCTGCAGAAGTGCGCCCAAGCCTTGACGTTCCAATAAACAGACGCTTCCATCTATTTTTGCAAAATAAACCAAAAGTGCCTTCACTCAAATAATTGATTGAAGCCATATTTTACCTGAACTTACAATTTCATAACTTGAACATGATTTGAACCCTTGCTCTCCAATTAACCAAATTGAACCATCTTCATTTGTAACGTAAATCGTTTATTTCAATGCCTGGGCCAAAATAAGAGGCTGGGCATTTTGCACCCCATTAGTATCAACCTGGGCATGCTTGGCTTGCACCCAGCGTTGATCTAAGGTGTGTTTCAGGTCAGGAAGAGCCTGAAGTTTCACCTTCTGGGCCTCTTGTCACTCAGACTTATCTTTAGCATCAGTTCCCACTATTAAGTCATCCAACCATGACATTACCCTCCCCTCCTTCTTGGGCTCCACCCCCCCTCCAGGGGCGTTTGCTAAGGAGAAGTTCTTATGTGCTGGTGGCAACTTCATAGCAGCAACGGCCAGCTTAGGCTGAGATCCTGCAGCCTCAAGGAAACGATTATGGAATGATTTGATCAGGTCTTGGGCATGTACACAAATCCCATGCTGGCACCCAACTGTTCTCTGCTGCGTCAAACCCTTTCCAGGATACCAGGTACTCAAGGCGTCGCTTAACCCGGTGTGAGGCTACTGTTTCCTCCACTTCCCATTATGGTGCCCCATCTACAAGATAAGCCTCGGGAGTCACAGGGGGAGGGCCCTCAAACAATGTCAATTTTCTTTCATGAAAGATGAAGAAGATTCAAAATGCGGAGGGAAGATCCAACTGGTATGAGGCATGTCCCATCTTTCTAACTACACGGTAAGGACCAATCCTCTTTGGACCCGAATTTTTGCATGGCTGCTTAATAGGGATGTTGTGAGCATCAAGCATCATGAGATCCCCTTCCCTGTATGCTGGACCCACTCGGCGCTTTCTATTAGCATTCTCCTTATAAACCAGCATAGCCGCCTCCAAACTTGTGGACACCCCCTGATGGACCTTCTTGAGAGTCTTAGCAAAGTCCAGCACCGCTTCCACTTTGGAACCACAGCTGGGCTCCATGTTAAAAGCAGGGTTAAAGCCATGGTTAGCAAAAAAAGGTGAACAACCAATTGATGAATGCAAAGTGTTGTTGTAGCTAAATTGGGCCATGGGAAGGTGAGGAGCCCAATCTGAATAGTCTGCGGTGGTGTAATAACGCAGAAATTGTTCCAGCACTGGTTCACTCGCTCAGTCTGCCCATCTGATTGGGGGTGATAGGCAGTTGAACGACAGGGGCGAATCTGAAGAGTTTTACACAACTCTTCCCAAAAGATGGAGGTGAACTAGGGTCCCCGGTTACTAATGAATTCTTGAGGAACCCCATGAAGCGCAAATACATGGGCGACGAAGAGCCTGGCCATTTCAGCAGCAGTTATGGTTGTTCTGCAAGGAATAAAGTGGGCGAACTTTGTAAAGCGGTCCACCACCACCATGATTGCATCATACCCATCTGAAATGGGTAACTTCACAATGAAATCCACTGATAGGGAAGTCCAGGGACCCTTCAGCCTTTTGGACTGGTACCAGAAACCCTGCTAAGGTTGCCGATTGGGTTTCATTTGATTGCAGATCTGGCACTCTTTACAGTACCGCCCTACCTGAACAGGCAAGCCCTTCCAATTGTAAGTGCGTCGTATCAACTCCAAGGTCTTTGCTTTCCCAGGATGACCAACAGTGATTCCGTCATGATGGTCCTGGATGATCTCCAGGCGCAGTGGTCCAGCAGTAACCCATAGGCGCCCCTGAAACCACACCATCTCATCCTTCATGTGATAATCCCTGGATAAGTCCTCCTGATTCAGGGCACTCTTAGCAAAAGCAACAGCATATTCAGCTGATAACGGCTGAAAAAGAACTACCTTTCTAAACATACTATATTCTGCTGCATTTTCCAGAGGCATGAGCGCTGGCGTATGTACCCTGGACTTAGGAAGTTGAGACAGAATCATACTCGGTGGAATCATCAACCAAGTGTTGTGAATCTCTACCTCCTTTATATTGGGAGCCAAAGCAGGGTTGCGGCTCAAACCATCCGCCAAACCATTCTCCTTGCCCTTGAGAACTCATAGAAAAATGTAAATAGGGCAAGGGTCTCATGCCAACGGGTCTGACATGGTGTTAGAACATGTGGAGCTCAGTAGTACAACAGGGCGCGGTGGTCTGTGTGAACCTGGAATGGTTGGGAGGAGCCATGTAAGTGGTGATGCCATTAAATCAGCGCAGCCACCACTACTAATAGCTCCTTGTCATATACGGCGTAATTTTAACTCATGAAGAGACATTTTCCTAGAAAAATATCCCACTGGATGCTCAGACCCATCTTCACCCACCTGTAACAGGGCTGCCACAATGGCAAAGTTGGAAGCATCTGAGGACACAATGAACTCCTTTGCAGGGTCAACATGGCGAAGGATGGATGTGGATAACAAGGTGCACTTCACTGCTTGGAAAGAATCCTCCAAAACGGGGACCACTGAAGCACCTTGGCACCGCTGTCTTTATACATGGGTGCTGTTACCTTGGAGAGATTGGGCGTGAACTTCTTGAGGAATGTACACGTCCCCAAAAAGCTCCATAATTCCTTGACTGAGGTGGGGGTAGGCCACTTACGAATAGCCTTCTCCTTGTTGGGAGTTATCATATGGCCCTGGTCAAAAACGACGTTGCCCAGAAAAGAAACCTGGAACTTGAAGAATTCGCATTTACTAATCTTGAGAGTAAGGCAAGCAGCCCTCAATCTCTTTACTACTTGTCAAAGGTGTACTGCATGTGACTCATGATCGGGTAAAAACACCAGAATGTCATCCATGTATGCAACCGCATATACCCCCAAAAAGTCTTCTAACGCAGCATCAATGCGGTGTTGAAAGATGGCAGGGGCATTCTTAAGCCCAAAGGGCATAACCCAGAACTGGAAAATTCCTTTTCTGGTGAAGAATGCAGTTAACCACTCCTGGCCCTTCTTTATCCGGATTTGATTGAACGCATTGAGGCAGTCCATCTTGGAGAAGACCTTCTCTTCTCCACATAGCGCGCAATCTGAGAATCTAAAGGGGATGGGATGGAGGTCAGGTACAGTCACATTGTTTAAGTTTCCATAATTGACACATGGGCGTAAAGTTCCATCAGCCTTCTCCACAAAGAGCAGTGGTGAGCAAACAGGGGAGGTACGCTGAAAGATGGCCCCTTTGGCCAACTGCTCCTTCACCCATACATCTAACGCCTCTTCCTCCCGAATAGTTAATGGGTATATGGGGGAAGAAATACGCACCAGAACCACAGTAACTTTAAATTCACAATCAAACTCGAAAGGTTCTGGTAGCGTATTATCTGAAGCTGCATCAAAAGAAGATGCCAACTCCTCCAAACGGGAAGGTAAGGAAAGTCCCACGGTGGGCTTCAGTAAAGGGGCAAGATACGGACTGGGAACATTGGGCCAATGGGGTAATTTGCCATGGGCGTTATCCTCAGACAAAGGAACAATTAACTGGTGACCGTTTGTCAATGACAAGGATAAAGTGTTTTCTTTCAGATTAGTTTTGACGTCAAACTTCCGCCACCACTCAACACCCAAAATGATGGGAAACAAGAGGTTTCTGATAGCTTGAAACTTGTCAGACAATATATAAGAACCTACCTGGAAATTGACTGACTCCATGACATTCAATGTGGGGATACCTTGAGAAGCCCCACTTCTAACCATACCACCTGGTGAGTAACTCAACTCAAGGTAGTCAGCAAGGTTTTGGTCAATAAAATTATTTGAGGCACCAGTATCCACCAAAATAGTTGTACTGAATTTCCCACAAGAGGATGTTAGGGTAACAGTCAACAATAAGTATCCATAATGGGATTTAACCAACGCAGAAAACGCCACCAATTCACCAGAAAATTCTTCCTTCGGTTTGAACAAGCCATCAGAATATGTTTTGTAATCATAGAAGGGGGAGGGATAGTGGCCACTCTTACTACTGAGGCCACATATCCCACCACACCTTCTGCAGGTGCATATACATCTTTATATTTATAAAGAAGCTTTTTTAATTTCCTGAGAACCCCTAATCATGGTAGGGGTCAAACGAGGGTTCTCAGGAGTAATCTGATATACCAAACTAGGGTCATCATCCAGACCATATGAGCATAAAACAGCTCGTTCTGGGATATATTGCTTACTTTATAAAACGCGTTTTTCAGCTCTAACAAACCCACATTTATTCCGAGGGTTTAGTGTGCATCGCTATCCAGGGCCAACACCCCCAAGCCCAGAATAGATTCCTCAGCATGCACCTCAGAAATGTTTTGGGGAGAAAAAATGATAACAGAATACTTTTTTTGTTAAATTCGGGTTCAGACCCTCCAATATTCCCAATTTCCGCTGAGATGGGGAGGAAATAAGTGGGAAGCATCTTACAATTCAAGGAAATATCACTAGTTGGGGACGCGATAATTATAGGGATGACCATGGGTGACATCATTGTGGCGGAATCGTCTGAAACCTTCACTTCATTCTTGGGGCTAGACCCCTGTACAGTTCCAAATTTAGAAAAAGTCAAAGGATTAGAAGGATAAGATTCCCTCATTTTAAGAGGCGTGCACAACTTTTTGGTTTCATATTTATATGATTTGATCCAATGACGGCCAAATTAACTGGCCCCTTCCGGGTTGGGGTGGGGAAACTACCCCAAAGGGTTTTGACAAGATGATTGTGAAAAGTCTGAGACCACCAGGTATGAGCAGGAAGGGTGGACACTTCCCAATTGGGAGTTGCAAGAATAACGCCAAGATGCATCAATACAAAACCAAATGAGAAAACTGTGGTGAGCACCATTGTGGCAGTGACAAATGGCCAGCGCACCCAATTTACTATTATTGAAAGTCCCACACAGATAATTTGTATTCTTGTATAATAGAAGGGTTGGTCGACTAATGTCAAGAGAGTGTCTGTAACTCTCTCGTTCCTAGCAAGGTGATGTGGGATGCAAACCCACATTGCTAGGGAACTAGCCATTAAGAGTATGAGAAATGAGGCACCTCAAATGGTGCCTGTGCAAAAGGTACCCCAGGCAAGGGTGTAAAGTGAAACATATAATACCAGGTAAGTAAGAAACATCCCAGCTTGAATGGATCCCTAAGGGGAGTCCATATTTGAGGGTATCTTGGCGCGAGTAGTCTTGGGTGTATCAGTCTGGAGGGGACCTGAACGGCCCAAGAAATCACCTGGGATTTGAGTAAATGGTGATAAAAGGTAGTGGCTCACATAGTTGGAGACCTCCCCAAAGAGGTCCACCACCAAGTTCGCCCAAGGAACCATTGGAAAAAACATAAAATAACAGGTAAATTTATTTTAGAAAGTCGACCAACAAGGAATGTTGGTCACAAAAAACATATTTAAAGTGGGTCAGGGAAATTAAGGTTCTGCAGAAGTGCGCCCAAGCCTTGACATTCCAATAAACAGACGCTTACATCTATTTTTGTAAAATACTTGAAAGTGTCTTTACTTGAGTAATTTATTGAAGCCGTATTTTACCCAAACTTAAAATTTCATAACTTGAATGGGATTCAAACCCTTGCTCTCCAATTAAACAAATCAAACTGTTTTCATTTGTAATATGGATTGTTCGTTTCAGTGCCTGGGCCGAGATAAGAGGCTGGGCGTTTTGCACCCCATTAGTATCAACTTGGGCATGCTTGACTTGCACTCAGAGTTGATCTAAGGTGTGTTTCAGGTCAGGAAAAGCCTGAAGTTTCACCTTCTGGGCCTCCTGTCGCCCAGCCTTATCTTTAGCATCAGTTCTCACTATTAAGTCATCCAACCATGACATGACATTACACTGGGAGGCGGCTTGATGGGCAGACCAAGTTCATCTAAAGAACCAAACTTGTGAACCTGGTTGATCTCCTCAACTGGGTTCAGATGTAAATATGCTATAATCTGATGCTGGCAGATTCAGATTGGTCTGTTCTGAAGATTTGCTATCAGTATCTTGATCTCCCCATAGCCCAGAAGTAAGATGCCTGGAGCCATGTGAGGCTTAAGCCACAATTGCTAATAAGGGCCAATGATCTCCCCGCAGATCCCAGCTGGCACTTCCACCTCTAACTCAGTGTCTACTATTACTTGGTGTCCAGAGGGAATGGATATAGATCCAGCTGCTCTAAGCGGTAGCCCCTGATATTCATATATCTGATGGGGAATGGCCCGATTTTTCCCTTTTAATCAATGATAGCGCACTGGAATTACCACATTGCTGTTGGCAAGGTTGATTTGTCCCAATTGCACTAAACCTTTGGCACTCCGCTGGAGGTAAAATAAATTAGGATCCACTGTCCCAAAATACTGAGGGTCTCTTCCATCATGTCAATGACAGCCCAATAGTGTCACATAAAAGCAGTCCCAATCAACTGATTGTAGTTGCAATTTGGTAATACTACTACCAGAGCCACCACAACAATAGATCCAAACTTCAAGGGAAGTGCGCTAAACGCTCCTTCAGAGACTGTGGTTTTCCTCTCCAGTGGTCCCATATACCATCTGGTGGTCTATGTCAGGTTTTAAAGATAACTTCACCACCAACTTGATGGAGACAATGTTAACGAGGGCCCCTGTATCAATTATATCTCGTACTTGGGTCTTGGCTACCACAATGTCACAGTAAGTGCACTCTGAGTAAGATGAATGCTGGATATTTACTACGTGTACATTCAGCGGTTCAAGTTTCCCAGGAAACATAATACCCGCGCCAACTGTAGGGTATGTTATAATAGCGTCCACCGGAAGGGTGACTCTACTCCTCTTAGAGACAATGCATCTGTAAACGGTTCTAGCTGGTTGGATGGACTTTGGGCAAACATTTGAAAAGTGTAAGGCTTTGGCTGCACTGGAAAACTTGTGTCCGCCATTTCTTTGACTTGTGTTTGAGGCATCACATTTACTCCTCCAACCGGCTGTTGGTAGAGGAAGGTATCGTCATACTGGGAGGCTTCTGCTGAAATTAATACAGTGGATTCAGGTGGGATGTATGAATTCTAGATAGCAGAAGTAAAGAGTCCCATCTCTACTCTGCTCTGACTTTTCCTAATATCTTTTATCTGTTGTATGTAAGTGATCCGTTGATTAGGGCACCATCGTCCCATGTTCCCAGTGCGACCACAATTGTAACAACTTACTCCTATAGGTCCTACGTCTGTTTTATATAAGTTGCCCACTTAGAAGGGTATTCTGAAGATGATTGGCATAACCAGACCCACATTAATAGAACGCCTGCTGTCAATCAATGTATTTAGGGCCAAAGCAGTAGTTGGTTAGTTGTCAATTGGCAGTTATGGGACGTATGTTGGACTGCGGTGAGTAATCTGGCGAAACCTGTACCAACTGATTGATTCCCCCATAAAATCAGGGTCAGCGATGGTAACAGTGAAATCTGTTCAATGTTGTGTGTCAGGAAAGATACGGCTAAGCTGATGTACAAACTGAAAAAGTTTAAGCAGAGGTACATTATCCTCCAACAATGGGGCCATGACATTGTAAATCTCAGAGTATGGCTTCACTGCAGAGGACATAGCAATGCACACATCAACTTTAGATAAAATCCTGCCCAAACACATGAGCTTCCACCATAAATTGCTCAGAGAATGCGGTGAGAGGTCTCATTTTGCTGAAACCTAATGGTCAAGGACTCAGCTTTCTGCTGCAACATCTTTGCCGTTCCACTGAACAACCGCAGCACCATCTCCTTAACTTCTTGGTATGTAATGGAACTATCTGGAAGGTAACAAATGACTTGATCAGCACTTCCAACATCCAAGGTTGAGATCAACAGTTCCGCCCTTTGCCAGTCTGAGGTTCCTTCAGTTGCAAACTCAAATTGTCAAAGAACTCATGAATATTTTCTTCACAATCAAATGGCGGAAGCTTTTCACTGCAAACTTCCTGGAGCAGCTCCTCTTGTTTTTTGAGCACAGTGTCCAATGCAAGTTTCAATTCCTCATATGCAATGGGCCCAGCGTGTTGTGCAGATACCATATTAAAGCAACCGGATGGCAACATAGCATGCAACTGAGTTTTTTATCATTTTATAACTGAACAATGGACCCTTGTAGTGAGCACCACTGTTATAAATTGGCGTATATAAGATTTACGCCATAGCATTTTTGCACAGGGTTCGACCCAATGAGCAATTATGACCAACATAGTGATGATCATTGTCCTTAAAACAACAGGATAAACTTTTTACTAAATGTGGAGCACTCGCAAAACAACTCTCTTTATTTTATATAATAAATACATTGGACTCTCGCTGTTTTTCTAACTCTTAACTACTTAACAACTCCCCTTTCTTAATCGCCCATCTTGCTTATATACAGCAGCTTTGGATGATACCACTCTCATAGTTTGGACTATTCTGTTCCACCAATTCTCCTCATTTCAGCTTGTTATTCTTTAATTCTCTGTCGCCCTAATTGTAGGTAATTTAATTTATATTTTTCAAATGTTGACATCACCTTATCACCTTATTTAGAGGCGATCCAATAATAAATCCATTATATCCTAATATTGCCTCATCTCAAGGCACTCAAATAATTGTAACTGATATCATTTTCAGAGGATTCTTCCAGATCCACCTCTAGCAACACCACGATTATCATCCAGTCATATCAGAATTTTGACAGGGCTCAATCCTGACTTCTCCATTGACCATCTTCTGAATATCTCATCCACATTCTGGTATACCACTTGACCATTTGATAACCTTGATAAGCCATCCACATTCCATGGGAGAATCTCTACTTGGTAAATTATCTAATAATAATAAGCCTGTAGCTTCAATGCCTATCAGCTCAGTTGTCCTTCTGGTTCTCTTAAATTATAAAGTAGCCAGCACAACAAAGAGTGGTAC
>JAKSZP010011027.1:0-64734 GCA_022478985.1 Massospora cicadina
TTCTTACACAGCAACTTCTTTACTAATTCCTTAAATTACATCAGATTGCTTCTAATTTTGGTTGGGACAGTCAAAAAGCTATTTTGGACAATTGAAGAGAAATCAATGGGTTACAAAATCAAATCATTAGATTAGATAAAAAAGTTGGAGGATACCTTTGCAGCAAAATTACTCAGTAGATCGGTAATACCTTGAAACCCTACATGAACAATTGGAACAAGTTGTGGACTAATTATTGGATCAGTTGTTTGAATAACAGCAGACCTATTAGTCCTGGATTGAGGATTTTTAATTGAACTTCCAGCCAAATTAAAGATCCAATGCCTAGTTTAGTAATGCCCATCCCCTAGTCAGCTTACCTCAGTTAAAAAAATAAAGATCCAATGCCCACCCTACTTCTGAGGTGTCATTTGAGAAGGACTTCTTGGACCCACTGGCCTCAAAGGGCCGCAAATCCCAGAAGGCCTTAGGGCCTCCTGGGGACCCTCCACACATATAGACAATCCAGGATGAGGATTATAAAACTCACTTTAAAATTTGGAATGGCAATCAGAAAATGGCTCATGGGATATGGATGGACAGTGAAGGAAATTATCTAGCGCTGACTTAACTTAAATTCCCTTTATGACAATATTGCCACCATGCATCAAAAGTGTTCAAATATGGCCACTATAAAACTAACCCATCAATCTACTTTAGATTTCAATATCAATAAACTTATCTCTTGAATCCAGAATCTGAAATTCAGTCAAATAATATTAGCAGAACCTCGTTGATCTAGCTACCAAAAATTTACAAATCCACCAAGCAATCAGCTTTAAGGCTACCAAAACTCATGTGAACATCTTAGTTTAACTTTTTAAAAGAATCTAGATTTCATTTGACAACAATTCGATCAAAATAAGCATGACTGATCTTATTGATACTGAACCTTCAAGAAATGGGAGACCATCAACCTCAGCTATACATGTCCTCTATAAGTCCGTCAACTTCTTAAGCCTTACTTTAAAGAGAAGTATGTCATTGGCATGGAGAACATTCAAACCTTTCTATTAATTTACAAAGGGGCCATGGTGCTAGCCACCAACAGACAGAAAGTTCAACACAACCATACCTTTCTTGACATTACTCCATGGAGAATGGTAATACCTTACAAAAGATATGTACTTCTTAGGATCAAGTATATGCAGTCCTTACTAAAATTTTGTAGCAAATGGATTCTGTCTAAATTGAAAACAAGATTTATGCGCATACATCCAAAGAAATGGAGAGTCATATACATACTTTGCTAACTGTTTCTATCATGAAGCCCATGACTTAGAATTCTTTAACCATGTTACATTAGACAGTGCCATAGCCACTGTGGTATCATTTTTCTTTTATCAGGCACCTCATGCTCCACTTCCATGGAGCCAAAAAGCTTTTTAAAATTGATCCTTGTCATCAAAAAAGCTATCATGGTTTTTTTCTGAACCAACTATGCGTCATGCCACATATATTAAATTATTCCAACCTCATATCCATGACATTGTGAAAACCATGAAGTCCTAGTCCAGGCGTGACCCCTGCTCTTATTGTGGGTCATTAACAACCGTAATATAATATTGGAAGAAGAAACCAAACAAGGCATAAAAAGGGCGTCAGCCTAGTGCATAAGGCTCCCTATACTGACAAACATACTCCTCATCAACTTACTCATAATCCTTTACTCCTGGGTGCTTCATTGTGTCTGCTCCTCATGGACTCAACATCGCTGACACTATCATTGTAAATTAAGTCTTCAATTTCATATCTGCTAATGGTAAACTCTCTGACACTCTTGACAAGCCTATTATATCAATGCTAACTGTTCAATCCCTAACTTTGGATCTGATGCCACCCTTGTAGAAGCAGTTGTGCACAAGGTGAAGTCTTGGTTATTGTTGACACTGGCTCCCCCAGTCAACACTATCTCTTTTCGCCTGATCTGTAAGACCCAGGGAACGTCCCCTGGCTGTTGATTGGGCCATTTTTCCATTCCTGAGCCAGAAGGCACTGAAGAGGATGGTGGTACCCCTCATTACTCTGAGCGATTTTGCTCACATAGTAGACGAGTGCTGGGTAACAGCTCTTCCACTTCAGATTCCACCCCAAATACCCACACTCACCTTGGCAGAACTGTTATGAGGAATCAGTGAAACCTGCACTGAGATTGTTGAATTGAAATCAATTGGAACTAATTCGAGTGGTAATCTGCCCAATGTTCAGATCTCAAATGGCTGGAAAGGTATGAAAACTGATTATCAGCTGGAATGCCTGACAGTTTCAATTTGATTAACATGCCAATCAAACAAATCGCTTATTACCAAAGTTGTTGGAGATCATCCTCAATGGGCAGGTTATAGCATTGTACATCATTGATGAGGGTTCAAAGTCCCCTGTTGACAATTTGGGTGTTGGGCCAATGCAATGACACTGACCAAATGAATGGCCCAGCAACCAAGCGCGGGTGGGTTGGGCATCCTGAACCTGTTCCCAACCAAATGGAACCACCCCTATGTGGGGTGGTCTTGGGGGATTCCAGCTGCTCATCGGGCCAAAAGCCATCACGCCAACCATCAGAAACATAGCTGAGCCTCAGTTCAGATGTTTGAGGTTGAACCAACAGTGACTCAGCCCGCCGCTGAATTTTTTGATGTCAGTTTCTCAGGGAACTAAACCGCCCATTCACAAATAATTTGCCAGTTGGGTCAAAATTGAGGGTCCCAATCCTGGCTTGTCACTACCCCAATTGACCACTATTTAATCAGTTGCATCGCACTGAGAAAATTGTTGGTTGATTTTCTTCCTTTCCTTTTAATAAAATTTTTGTTAAAAAAAACCAATCAATTTTTTATTGTATTGATCCTTCTGGCCGCATCCCTGATGGCATTTCCCTGGTGGCCTGTCGGTCTGTGTACTAGATGGGCTCTACCAGTACTTATGGTCATATGGCCCCCTCCATCGTTGATTGGATTTAGTAAGTCAGATATTTTTGGCACTATAGCCATTATATGATGAACTTCCGACAACAGTACAGGGGGATCTTGTGGCCTTACATCAACCAACTGCAAGTGAGAATCTGTCTCCTTGCCTCCTCAGTTGAAATGACCCTATATGCTGATGAACTCATTGAAAATATTTCTGTGATCCCACCCCCTGCAGCAAGGCCCCCTGGGTCTGGGATGGGCTCTTTGTGGTTCATCGTTGAGATTATACTCACTGTTGTTCTACATCAACAATTCGTCATTTTGCAATGCCCAGCTCCATATAACGTCATTCGGTCAGCAATGCCTCTGGCATTCTGGCTTGCTTTTTGGGTGCTTACGCATCCCAACTGGCAGGCCAGTCTAAACTTCTTCTGTCATTTCCATGACATAATCAACCAACCAATATTTCCAGCCACTTCCGCTTTGTTCTTTGAACTGGGAACTTCAGTGGTTACCCTTTATCAGATGAATGTGCAATCAGTAGCTTGCTGTTTGTTGTTTGTTTGGTCACTTTCCAATTTTGGGAGAGGTATCCGCTCTACCTTGGAGAATCTCCTTCTATCCACCCAAGCTGCGCGGATTGCGGCTCCTCCTCCTTCCACTAGCCCAGAAGGAAGCTCAATTGTCCCTTTCCAGGAGATAGCCAATCAAGTCCTTGATGCGCTCGCCAAGGTGCAAATGCGTACAGCAATTTTGCTTAATAACGCTTCCACGTTATCTCATGCCCAACAAGTGCTTGCGTTGTTAGACGCTGTGGATGGGGATGACCGCCGTTGGGTTAGAGGCCTTTTGCATTCTTCCTCACAAACAGGAGACCCCACCCCACTAATGGCTGTCATGTCAGCTGCCCTAAAACCCCCTGTGTCACAATCGGACCACCTATTCAGACTGATCTATGCCATGGCTGAAGCCCTTAGCCTGGTTTCTTTGATTTCTGCCTTCCGTGAACTGGCCACCACATCAAGTCTCACTATTAATATGCTTCAGGCAGTCTTTAGATCAGGATTGTATTTGGGTTCCGCTCATCACGAGGTTTGGTCCACCATCTAAGGATCAGTAGATCAAACATGTGCCACAGCGACCACCATTAATGCCTTTCCCCGCCATGTTACCCATTATCAGAAGGGGAATTTTATGTTTGGATTACCCAAAGTAGACGCAGATGATGCACCTACCTCCAAACTAGCAGCAGATCTGGGTACCAATCCTGCTGTAACCCCCATGTCCGGAGTTGGCTGATACAAAGTCACCTATAAATGAATCTGTTAAGGCCCAGATGGAGGAAGTCGATTCCCCGCCCTCGTACTCCCAATTTTCACTCCAGCAAAATCCCCTGACCTTACCCAAAATTTGCCAGTTATTTCTTCAGTCATAAAAGAGTCGGTCAAATTTTCCAATAAGCAAAACTTTGCTTATTTCCTATTGCCTATGAGGATCATTGTCAGCTTGCATCATGTCTCCTTTGAGGCCCTGGTGGATACCAGAGCTGTGGGGAACTTCATGAGTGTCAAGTTGGCTCAACAAATAGAACTGGAGATGGATGCGGGTCCCTCAGTGATAGTGCCTCATCTGCTTCCCAGACCCCATATATCATTTGACGACCAGTACCTTTTTCAATCCAACAGTTCAGCTTCTGCAATCGTTTTTCTGCCATGCTGAACTTGGTGTTTCTGGTGATCTTAGGTGTGGGGTGGTGGCACCAACAACATGTTAAGGTTCACATAGAGTCCAATATGTTGTCATTTCCCAACAATCATCTGGAGGGAAAATTTCCTTCGATTGACACCCTTAAAAAGACACTAGAACCAGTTCTATCACTTCCCTAGTCACTTCTGCAGGCATCCCAACCGATTTAAAGAGAGTTTAATGCGCTATCAAAAAATCTTCAACTTGGAAAAGGCGGATCGCCTGCCCCCACACACTAGGTTCAAATGTGGGTTTTGGACAACAGTGGAGTCGGTGAACATCAACTGTCCGTTGTATCCCCATACAGCGGAGGAAGAAATTGCACTCAATACCTGGTTGGATGATATGCTGAAAAAAGGGTGGTTGTTCAAGTAGAACTTGCTCATCGCCTCCCCCATCGTCTTCACCAAAAAAGTGGATGGTTCTCTCCATCCCTGCGTGGATTATGGCCACTTTAATAAAATAACGGTTTCTGACCCCTACCCCTTGCCTCTGGAGCAGACAATCAGACAGGCAATCGCCAAATCCAGTGTGTTCTCTAAACTGGATCTGGTGAATGCTTTTAACCAAATTTGGGTAATGAAATGGCAAGAATGAATTAACATCAATCCAAATGAAGCGCGGCATTTTCCAATTCCATGTAATGCCCTTTGGGCTGAAGAATGCTCCTGCTACATTTTAACATATGATCAACAATGTACTGGGTGACCTCCAGTTTACCTGTGCAGTTTCATACATCGATGAAATCCTGGTTCACTCCCTGACTCCCAAACAACATGCTACTAACTTGGAAGCGGTGGTGGTCGCCTTGCATAAGGCAGGCTTGTTAGCCAAGCCTTCCAAGTGCAAGTTTTATAAGTAGGAGGTTACCTTCCATGGGAACCTCATCCTCAAAGACAGTTATGCAATCCCTCCCAACAAGTTAGATGTGATTCAAGAATGGCCAACCCCGACTATACAGAAACAACTTTGGAGTTTCTTGGAAACCATCATTTTTTAAAAAACTTTCCCCGGCACTTTCCCAGCTGGCTGCACCGCTCCACCCCCTTACAGGGAGAAATGTACCGTTTTGTTGGATGCCCAAATGCCAGCAGGCGTTCAAATCAATCAAAGAGGTGTTTGTGTCTCCGCCCATTTTGAAGCATGCTGATCCCACTAAGCCATATATTGTTGCATGTGACGCCTCATCGGTAGCAGTGGATGTGGTGTTGCTTCAGGAGAATGATGGTTTAGAGCACCCAGTCACTTACTTTTCCCAGAAGTCCTCAGCCACGGAGCAGTGTTGGCCATATATGACAAGGAATCGGCAGCAGTTGCATGGGTATTAACTCATTGAAGTATCTGTTGCTAGTGATTAACATGAATTAACTGTCCGCATGGATCATCAGGCCCTTTTGTATTTTTGCAAACCCCAAAAATTGGCGCATTGGCAAGCCTGAACCTATCCTGACCTGTGCAGTTTTTCTTTAAATATGAATTTGTAAAAGGTGTGCTCAATGTACTTCCCAATTTTCTAAGCTGCAGTCCCACCCACTGTTCCTCAGACCCAGAGGAAGTGGACCTCGTTACCATGATCCCTGCTGCCCAATTCCTGTTGATCATTCCCCCCGTTGTTTCATCCGTCACTTTGGCCCCTGACGCCCCACTAGTGGCTCAGGTTTTAGCCAGTCATATGGCCTGCCCTGAGGGCATGGAGTTGGTTGAGAAGTTGGCTCACCTGAGTCACAAACACTCCCTATACTCCTTAGAGGAGGGACTCATTTACTTTTGGTCTCACATCTGGGTTCCTCCCTCCTTCTGATCGGAGGTATTCCATGTGCATCACAAACCCCTCACAGTTGGACATCCCAGTAACAAAAAATGCATCAACTTGATCAAGTGGACCTTCAATTGGGCGGGTTAGACAAAATATGTTCCAGCCTGGATCACCAATTGCATTACTTGCGCCAGGGCTGTCAGACCACTCCAGAAAAAACGGCCTCCTGCACCCCTTACAGCAGGCGGAGGGCCCATGGACATCAGTGTCCGTGGACTTTATCATCAAAATCCCCTGTTCTAATGGGTTCACAGCGGTGATGGTGGTGGTGGATCACTTCACGAAATTTTCCCTTTTTATACCTTGTACTTCCACGATTATGTCAGAAGAAACTGCCTGCCTTTTCGTACGCCATGTGTTTTTGATGTTTGGTCTCCCCCAGGAGATCATCAGTGACCGTGGCTCACAGTTCACCGCGTGGTTTTAGAGTGAACTTCTATCAATCCTGAAATATCCCCCTGTCGCTCCATGGCATATCATCCCCAGTCTGATGGACAGATTAAGCGGGTCAATCAAGTCCTTGAACAGTACCTGCGTTGCTATGCTGCAGCCATAAAAGATACCTGGGCCAATGACCTTCCTCTCGCTCAATTTGCTTACAAATATGGGACCCACACATCCATGGGGTTTTCCCCCTACAAAGCAACGTTGGGTTATAATCCTAAATTTTCAGTTGGGCCATGCTTGTGGCCTGAGGTTCAAGCTGCCGTGGACCACGCTGCCCATATCAGATTGACTCAAGCCTTAGTGCGGGAACACCTCACCAAAGCCATAGATGATTACAAGCAGTTCACAGATTGTAAGCATCTTCCAGGTCACGATTTTACAGTGGGCTCCTATGTCATGCTCAATACCCATCACTTGAAAATTCAGGCCCTTCCCATAAATTTTCTAGTAAATGCTTGGGTCCCCATTTGGCGGAGGAGGTATTGGGCAATGGGACGTTTTGGTTGAAGCTTCCTGCACATTGGAAGCAGCACCCCGTTTTCCATGTTTCCCGGATGTCACCCTTCAAGGGTGTAATCCCCTCAGAACTGTAACCGATCATCGTTGAAAATGGGAAAGAGACTGAGGTAGAGGCTATCCTGGCATCCTGAAAATCCTGACATTCCGTACAATATCTCATGGCCTGGAAAGGGTATCCAGCCTGCAAAAACAGTTGGGTCAAGGCGCGCAATTGCGCAAACTGCATGGACCTGGTTGAAGCTTTCCACATATCCCACCTCAAAGCTCCCCACCCCCCCTCAAAAAAAGTCATGACAATTATGGCAATCAAGTTACCCAAGGCGCACAAGAATGTGGCTCTTGTGCAGTTTCCCGGTGGTGGGGTCCTTCTTTTGGAAAATGAAAGGTACTGTAAGTCCCGGGGAATGTCCTTGGCTGTTGATTGGGCCATTTTTTCATTCCCAAGCAAGAAGGCACTGAAGAGGATGGCAGTACCCCTCATTACTCAGGGCGATCTCACTCACATAGTAGAAAAGCGATGGGTAACAGCTCTTCCACTCTGGAACCCACCCCCAGTACCCACACTCACCTCAGCAGAACTGTTATGGGGAATCAGCAAAATCTGCACCGAGCTTGTAAAATCGAAATCACTCAGAATTAATTCAAGTGGTAATCTGCCCGATGTTCAGATCTCAAATGGATGGAAAGGTATGAATACTGATTTATTAGCTGTAATGCCTGACAGTTTCAATTCGATTAACATGCCAATTGAACAAATCACCTCCTTACCAAAGTCATTGAAGATGATCCTCGATGGGCAGGCAACAGCATCAGACATCATCAACAAGGGTTTAAAGTCCCTTGTTGACAATTTGGGCATTGTGGGTGATGCGATGCCACTGACCAGATGAATGGCCCCACAACTGAGCGCGGGCAGGTTGGTTGTCCCAAACCCGTTCCCAAGCAAATGGACCCACCCCTATGTGGGGTGGCCTTGGGGGATTCCTGCCACTTGTTGAGCCAAATGCTGTTGCACCAACCATCAAAAACATAGCTGAGCCTCAGTTTTGACGTTTAAGGTCGAACTGACAGCAACTCAGCCCACTGCTGAATTTTTTTTAAGTCAGTTCCCAGGGAACTAATCCGCTTATTCACAAATAATTTGCCAGTTAGGTCAAAATTGAGGGTCCCAATCCTGGCTTGTCACTACCCCAATTGACCACTATTTAATCAGTTGCATTGCACTGAGAAAATTGTTGGTCAATTTTCTTCCTTTCCTTTCAATAAAATTTTGCCCAAAAAAACCAATCAATTTTTTATTGTATTGATCCTTCTGGCCGCATCCCTGATGGCATTTCCCTGGTGGCCTGTCGGTCTGTGTACTGGATGGGCTCTACCAGTACTTATGGTCATATGGCCCCCTCCATCGTTGATTGCATTTTAGTAAGTCAGACATTTTTGGCACTATAGCCATTATATGATGAACTTCCGACAACAGTACAGGGGGATCTTGTGGCCTTACATCCACCAACTGCAAGTGAGAATCTGTCTCCTTGCCTCCCCAGTTGAAATGGCTCCATATGCTGATGAACTCATTGAAACTATTTTTGTGATCCCACCCCCTGCAGCAAGGCCCTCTGGGCCTGGGATGGGCTCATTGTGGTTCAATGTCAGGATCATACTCACTGTTGCTCTACATCAACAATTTGTCATTTTGCAATTCCTGGCTCCATATATCGTCATTTGGTCAGCAATGCCTCTGGCATTCTGGCTTGCTTTTTGGGTGCTTATGCATCCCGACTGGAAGGCCAGTCTAAACTTATTCTGCCATTTCCATGACATGATCAAGAAGACTACGTTTACACCCAATTGTAATCATTCTTTAGGATATGGAACTTCTGGACCCTCCTGCATTAGAATCCTTTGGCTTACTTATCCTTGCTATCTGCTTTTGGTCCTTAGTAGTAACCACCCCATCAATTGTCGTGGACAACAATATCTATTATAATTGTAGGCACGCAGTTCCTAGTTAAGTTTGACACCAAGAGTAGTCACAAAGATCTATAACTTTCCATACTGGAGTATTTCATTCCGCTCTTCATTCAAACCCTGCCTAAGGAGAAAGGAAGGAGTAACCCCTAAAGTTGATTATTTGAGCATTTCAAATCTATTGTTTTGCTGGAATACCAAATGGTAAAACAAAGACTAAGTTGCCTTCATCCACGGTTGATGCTTAAGAGGGAAGGCCCATTATTCCTGTCAATAAGGTAGTCATTGCCCATAAATTGCAGTTTCTGGTGAAAATGAAAGTTAAAGTCACTATACCTTCCGCTCATCTGTTGGGTTTTTTGGAGGAACTGGTCCTTCTTTAAATGGACCTCTTATTTGTCTGGGCATACTTAACCCCATATATTGAGAACCTTGTACCATACTGATGGTCAATCTCACTGATTAGCCCCAGACTGTGACTAAAAATCATACAACAAGTTTATGTACGCATTTTACAGCTGACCAAGTTGGCTTTATCTCTAGATGTAGATCTCTGATTGGCATAGGACTTGATGTATACCCTATCATAGCACAAGTGGAGGTGAAGTTTGGTGATTCTCTTAAACTTAAACAACAATGATTGGCGGATTCCTTAATTTTATATTATGCTAATATACTTTATGAGGGTGTCGATGACTTTGGGATGATGAAAGGGGTCCAATACAAGGTGCAGACTGGTAATACTCAACCCATTTGGCCAGGACTATCAGAAATTTAAGGTCAAAGAAGCTCAAGTGACCAAGGATTAAAATTGGTATTGAGGGCTGGCATATTGAAGCCTTATCAGACCTTATGTGCTTCTCCCCTACTTTTAGTCTAAAAAAATATAGAGGCCATTGCGTCATAATAGATTACATGCGACTGACTACAATAACCTGGAATGACAGTTAGCCACTATCTTGTTTTAATGACTCTGTCCACCTTTTGGATAATTCTCATTTTTTTCTCCGCCATGGAACTTGACAGAGGATAAAAGCAGACCAAATTTACGCCTAAAGACATAGAAATGAGCGATAATCTTTGATGTAGGGCTATTTGAGCTGACACAAATGCCCCAAGGGTTGTGCAACGCCCATGCAATTTTAAAATAGACAATGGACGCTATTTTAGAGACATTAATATGTCTTGTGTATTAGTCTATTTGAATGATGTTATTATGTCCTCTTGTACCTTCAATGAACGTCTTCAACACCTACATGAAGTCTTTGATCAGATGAGAGCTGCTTCTTAACGTTGTACCCTGTCATGTGTGGTTTTTTCCATAAAGAAATGGAATCCTTGGGACACAAGGTTATGCGTGAAGTTTCTAGTATTGCCCTATAGAGTCGTTGCCATATAGAAGATTTCCTGAAAATACCATACAAAATATTTCAGATCTTTTTAGGATTGGCCATTTACTATCAACAGTTCATTCCTCATTTTCCTGAGCTTGTCAAGCTATTGTTATATTTGCTTTACAAAGAGATCTTATTCCAATAAGAATAATGTCAACAAAATTTTGCCTTCCTGAAAGATGCTATGATATTAGCTCCTATAATTCCATCCTAAATAATTATAGCTGTTCATACTGGTCACAGACACCAGTGACGTCACCATCATAGCAATATTGGCGCCTCTTGATTCCAATCGAGTTGATCATCCTATCACCTACTATAGTTAGACTCTGACCAAGGCAGAGATAAACTTATAGTGTTACAGAAAGGATATTCCCGGCTGTACTAGCCATTAAGCATTTTTGCCCTTTCTTTATGGAAAGCACTTCACAATTGTAACTAACTATGCATCAAAAAAGTGGTTACAAAACGTGATGGATTCTGAAAGAAGACATACATGATGAACCCTCAATTTACAAAAATATAAATTTTTATTGTTCATTGGATGACAGCTATCTATATGAATGCTGATTGGCTATCAAACTTAGCTATACTAATATTATATGTTTCTGAAAAGTGCTGGATTTATATATTTATTGGACAACACAAGACGTGGGATCAAGAAACCCCTGATGTTCAAGAACAAATAAAACAAATGACGTATCAAACTTAAAATAAAGAAAGAGACTGCTTTATAGATTTGTAGAGATGGTAAGGCTACCCTATATACATCTTTGTCTTAGACCTCAACCATCCTGGAGATTCATAACACCGTGATTCATGGAAAACTACAGAAGCCCTACCTTGGCTTAAGGACTGATATTATTGGGAGATCATGACCATCTCTATCCAATATTCTATCACCTCCTTCCTCATTTGCATTACTTAGGTACTTCTAATCTGATTTTTAAATATCAAGTTTTTGGGACAACCTCACTCTTTGCTAATGTCAATATTGATGTAATTATCCTTGACTACTTCCATGTATGTATATCAATACATTATTCTAATCATTGATTGCTTCACAAAATGGTCTGAAGCCACATCAGTAGTCTCTACAGCTGCTTAGTCCAATGCCACATTATTACTCATTCTAGTCTTCACATGGCATGGTAGCCTGATAGCTCTCCTGTCAGATGATGGTACGAATTTTGTGTCTGAAGCGGTAATTAAACTAAATTTTCTGATAGGTATTTATTAGCCTTTATGGTCCCCTATCACCCTTCCACTAATAGAGCTGCAGAGCAAGCTAAAGGTACATTTATCTCTATTCTCTGTAAAATGGCATAGACCAATCTCTCTCAACGGAAAAGGTATATCTTTGGAGCACTGATGGCTTACCAGGTAAGCTATCACAAAATTATTAGGATGTCACCATTTAAGGAACTATATGGTTGGTGTAATGATTAGAAATTGTATATGGAAATTCCTGGGGTTGAAACTAAGGTCATCTCTTAAGCTGACAGTTACAATCCCACTTCTCTGACATGAATTAATTGATGAGTCTATAGACTGGGTTTTTAATTTTAATTTAATTTATATAATTCAGGCGAAGGTAATAGGATTTAGGTTCCTTAAATTCACCATCAGCGGTTTCTGTGATGCCAGAATTTACTAGGCTTTTTTGACACCTAAATTATTATTAGTTCACTTAGCTCTTGCTGGGCTAAGTTTTCACAGTTAAGGATCAGTTTCCCCTTTCTTACCTGAAATTTTTTACTATTTCCTCTGAAATAAAATACTATCTCATATATTTCAAGAATGACACTTGGTAGTGGCATTTTACATGTAATCATATATTTAAGTTTTATAAAAATTATGTGGTTGTGGAAGGGAGAAAAACTAAGTTTCGAACCATGCAAAGTCATTTGTGCATTGTGATATAATTTGTGACAGGAAAAACTGGAGCAACCAGAACCGGTGGGTTCCTGGAACCCTTTTCACTTGAAATCCTTTGGCCATCACAAATGCATCAGACCATTTAGACAGCAGACATAGATATTTTGAGGCAGTCATAGCATGATTGCCCGCCATACCTCATGCTGCATTAAAGTCAAGCTTAGTATATGCCATTTAAGTGTAGTCTAGTTGTTGCAGACGAGGCCACAACTGGTATAGAAGGTTATTCATTGACCAGTTGAATGCATGAGAATAACCCCAAATTAGTGGTGGTACAGGTGACCAAATCACTGTAGATAGGGGTGATCAAGGACCTTTTATAAGCGGGAAAAGCAAATGAATTTCAGTTAAAATGAGATGACTTCATGAAAAATGTTTTTCGCCCTCATGAGTCAGAAAAGTTTTTAGATGAAGTTAACTTCACTGCTGAAATTCTCTACGAAAATTGACCCCCTTATAGAATATTTGTAGTTAAAATAATTTGAATTCAGATGGTGACAAAATAATGAGCGAATTGAATTACACTGATGTGAGCATCTAAGGTTTAAAGGCGAATATTGCCTAATTTGGCAAACATCCAATTTTGAGAGTCATTTTAAGCCACAATGCGAGGCACATCATAGGAGGCCATTGCTCAAACCTGAAGTTTAGAAGGATATTACAAAATTTATTAATCAATCAATATTAGCAGAAGGTAAAATGGCTCAAACCCCAGAAGTAAACCTAGTATAAAGGCACCTGAACATCCAGGTTCAGGGGTAACCACTGAGGTGGAGTTCATGGCTATAAGAATTATCTCAAATGGATGAAGTGATGGAAGCTGCAGTCAGAAGATGTTTAAATTGAGGGTTACAAAAACCTCATATTAACACGAAATTCCCAATTGTCTCTCATATCTCATTTATCTTTATAACTAAAATTCCATTGAAGTATATTATACTTCACTTTTTATCCTAAATAAAAACCTTTCTAAAGAATCTCAAGTTTATCCTTTTGTTTGCACTTTTGGTGTATTAAGTGTAGTAATCTCCAATAACCATTTCGGAATTAATCAAATACTCTTTGTCCAGTAACCAGTATGAGACCTTCCCTGTTTGGAAGAAGACACTCTCTGTCATGGTTACCTTGGTGCTGATAACGCCAAGGGAGAGGTTGGAAAGGTTTGAGTTGAGTCCTAAGGGCCAACGCATGTCAAAAATGACTAAGAGTATAAGGAAATTCGCCGTGGGTGCGGACAGGTTATAATAGTGATTGATGCTACAATTATAGCATCAAAATAGAATTTCTTAGCAAGAGCAATTCTAATGTTAGCAAAGGTTTTCTGGTCGTAATTTTCATGGAGTACACCTCTTGAGCAGAGAGTCAGCCTTCAAAGTCCAGTAATCTTAGGCTGGCGCACGGACTTGGGTGCTCACTACTAGGGTGGCACCATCATGCCATAGTGATAATCACGATAGTTATCCTGAGAAAGTTGAAAATGTTGCCAATATGGAGTTGTATCACGGAGAGAGTTACTCTGAACTTCTGTTGTGGGAGGAGGATACTCTACATACTAGAATCTGTACCCTGGATTTGAAGTGCACAATCTACGCACCAATCTTGAGTGTGTCAAGGTGACTGCTAGAAGAACCCAAATTGCCTCGCTACCTATAGTGAGTGAACTATAACCTATTATCAAATTCGAAGCTACATTAAGAACTTTGAGGAGATTTGCATTCCTCAAGAAAAGAATGACAAAACCATAACTTCTCTAAATGAATATGAATAGTGCTTGAAATAGAACAACAATATGCTGTTTGCGAATAATAAGAGTATAGAAGATTTGAAGTCACAGATTCATACGTACTTAAGCCTACCTCGACTCACCTATACCTCAACTAGAGGCATCTATGTGGACTTCTCAAGGGAATGTACCACAAACAGTAAGATCTTGTACTCAGCCGACCATGATGCACGCCAATCCTTATGAAGAAGATCCCAACTTTAAACTATACTTCAAAACCATGTATACACCTAAAAAAGGGAAGTTTGTGTGTTTCCTCCAGATGTATGAAAATAATGTGAATGGCGATAGTGAATGCCATAAGGCTAGCCATGTACAAGGATACATGAGCCACGAAGCTCTAGAAATCCTCAGCGTGAGCTTGAGACATGGATTATCTTGGACTAAAGTCAAGAACTTCTTACTCCCTGAGTTCAGTAGCGAACAGGATGACCAGAATAAGAAGCAAAGTTCCTTTTGATGAAGATGGGCAAAATGAGTCAGTTGCAAATTATGCTTCTCACTAGTAACTCAAGGCTCAGAAATGATGGATCACAGGAACAATGGATCTGCCTATTGCCAAAACCGTTTTACTAAGCTCTTTGGAGATACATCCTATTCTAAAGATACACATGATGCTGGCAGTTAAGAGCGCAACTTCCCTCAAAGCGCTTAAGGAGCGCTGCTCGACATCCAAGTGACATAAAAATCTGATTACAAGGCCATGGTACCTACAAACCACCTTTATGAGTCAATAAGGCCGTTTATGTCTCCAACAATAAGGGTGACAAGCTAAAAAAGAATAGTAACAAACCGCCTGAATGTTTACCACGTTGAGAGTTTAAGTGCCACAAGTGCCACCAACCTGGGCTTTTATTAATCCTGTCCATTAGTTATCGCTAAATCAAAGAAATAAAACATAAAGAAGTACTCCCAGAACCATAAACTGTGTGGATCTCCACACTGAGGGTGAGGGCGACCCATGAAGTTGAAGACTTAACTAGTTCAGATTACCAAGCACTAGTGGCACCTAGCGCGGTGGCTGTACCAGTTAGATTGAGAGTTCACAGAACAGATGAATCTGCATCGAGTGACACTTATCTGGATCAAGCAAACTAGCCTACTCAAGTGATCAATTCAGCTAAAGAAGGAGAGCAGTTAAGAACCTACCTTTAAGAATGTGGCACCAGATGTTGAAGACACTATTAATGTCAAAACAAGCGATGTTGCTTTGAGACAGTTTAGAATTAGCCACTGACATCCTGACCACTGAAAATCCTTCAGAAAGAGCATAACAAAGTGGAAGTAATCATCACGAAGGTGTGCGTTTTGGCAGTTCTGGATACCGAGGCTCCAGTTAACATTATATCCTCCAAACTTATGAAGAAACTCAAGTTTATGCTTGACATTTACTACAATGTGGAGTACTGCACTGCAAGACCTGACGTTACTCAAACCTTAGGAGCTTATTCTGCGTTGCCTTTACTCTTTGAGTGTATGGTCATGACAGAACTTGCAATGGTATAGTACAACGACCACTATGACTTCCTGATTATGACACAGTTTCTACTGGTGTTTGGGAGAAGATTGACTTCACCACTAGCACGGTTAGCATCTTGAGCTATCAACTCCACCTAGTGTTCAAGGATGTTGAAATTAAACCATGAAAACAGCATACATAATTCGTCAAAAACGATCCAATTTATCTATCTTCCAATCATTAAACCTTGATGGAGAAGGGTGTAAAGAGACTACCGCCTACCATGAGTGTAGAGAAGGGCTTCCACTGATTGCTAGTGAAACCATAGAGATTCGACCAGTTGACTATGTAGAATGACCTTGTCAATCAATTTAAAGATTCCGCCTGACACCATATTGGAAGTTTACAGTTGATATTGAATTCAAGAGCAAGAGTTCATAGTTCTAATAGGAGTATATGATACCGCTTACTCTGGAGAGCTAACCCTTGCTTTGGGGGAACATACTACCCAGCCAATCCAAGTTAAAAAGGGACAAGGTTTAACACTGGCCCAAATATTAAGTTGCCAAGAAATTGAGTCCATACATGCAGTAAGAGGTTTTGACAAGCTCAGGTTTGGGGGATGTGACCCCTAAGAATCAAAAGGAGTTGGATGAACTTTTGGATTAATTTGTTGACATCTTCAGTACCAGCCCCAATGACTATGACCTGTGTAAAGGGGAGGTCCATAAGATGGACACTGATTTTGCTGTTCCCTTCAAGTCCAACCCTTACCTTACTTTTAGGAGACAGAGGATGCAATTATTGCACAAGAGCTCAACCAGTTAGCTAAAGATGGACTGATCCATCCATCAAGGAGCCCATTAGCATATCCCTTGCTGTTGGTGCGCAAGAAGGATGGGACCCATAAGTGTTCATGGACTACCATCACATAAAGAGTTAACCAAGAAGGACTCATACACGCTGCTGCACGATGATGATGCTTTTAAATGCTTGGGTGGATCAAAATACTTTTTGGTAACGGACCTAAACAATGGATACTGGAAAATGGAGTCTTGCACAAGGAACAGGAGAAATGCACTTTAATTGCAGCCAGGGTTTGTTTGAACCCATGAGGATACCGCAGGGCTCTGTAATGCCCCTGAAACCTTCTAGATAGCGATGGATTGCATCTTAAGAGATCTTAAGCTATAGAGTGTTGATATACCTCACCAATATCACTATTACTTGCACATTCTAAGAGCACTTGCAACACCTCCTGGAGGTCTTCATGTGGCTGCGCGCATCCAACCTGAAATTGAAGAGAAGCAAGTGTAATTTCCAGTAGAGACATCTGGAATTTCTATGGCACGAGATTATCCCAGCCAGAATTAAGCCTCAGGACGGGAAAGTGGACGCAATATTGGCAATGGAGACACCAAAGAGCATGAGGGACGTTCAAGTGTTCCTAGTAATGGTAGGGTACAAATAGCAGTTTATCCCCCATTTTAAGGACTTGGCGGCGCCCCTTACCTACCTGCTGACTAAGGAGATGAAATTCAAATGGATCTTGGAGCAGGAGCAGGTATTCGCAGAGTTGAAGGAATGATTAGTAGAATCATTAATCTTGGCCTATCTGGACTTCAACAAAGACCTTCTACCTGTACACTGACGCCAGTGATGTGGGATTTGGTGCAATCTTTGCATAACTGGATGAAGACAGGGTGGATCACCATTTTGAGTGTTACTCCAAAGTAATCAGCAAGGCCAAAAAGAATTACACAATTACAGAATGTCAGTGATTGGTCTTGATCAGAGAAGTCAAACATTTAGACCCTATCTATATGGAGTACAATTCAAAGTAGTCACAGAACATGCGTCGCTAAGCTTGTTAAGAGACATGAAGGATCCAGATGAACGAATTGCTTGTTGGGCTTTCCTCTTCCAAGGGTATGATTTTGAAATCATACATAACGCAGGAAACAAACACCTCAGCGTAGATGGCTTGTCAAATTTACCAGTATTTCATCTGCAGGCGACAGAGAGCAATCGCCTGATTGACCTACTTGGGCTAACTGATGAGGCCGGCAGGACGAAGCTGAGTAAGTGAAGAGCGTCCTGCGCAGATGTTCTATAGACATTCAGTGTATCAATGGAAATCTGCAAGAGAAGATCAAAAATAATTGGTACCCATACATCCAGTCCTGTGATTGCATGGATAAAATGATGGTGGCTCACAAGCATGTAGGCCATAGACAATTTCAAAAGACGTTGTAATACCTCAAGGAGAGTTTCTAATGGTAGTGCATGTCATCTGAAGTGCACCAAACCTTGGAGTTGTGTACCCTGTGCAAATTTTCACCTGCTGGAGAAGCGATTCAAGTTTACGCTAATTCCCCCCACTGCACCATTCAGAAATGTCTCTATTGATGTGGTAGACCGTTGCCAACTTCATCCAGCGGAGCCAAGTTTCTCCTAGTAGCAATTGACCACTTCACTAAGTGGGTCGAAGCCTTCATGGTCAAGACATATACTGCAAATTAAACTCCAATTTCTTATTCAGTCAAATGATCACAAGACACAAAGGCCCTAAAGTTCTTGTCAGACAATGGAAAGAACTTTATATTGAATGCGGTGTTGAAGCTGATGGATCTTGTAAGAGTTAAGCAACAATTCACCACCCCCTACTTTCCATTCTCCAACAGAATAAAAAAAGAGTGAACGGAACCCTTGGAGTAATTTTAAAGAAGATGGCTTTTAATTAAAAGTTGAAGTGGGACTAGCTGTTGTCATCAGCGTTTTTGGCTTACCAGTTAAGCCATCATTGAGTGATTAAAATTTCCCCTTTCAAAGCCCTGTATGGGTGAGAAGCCGAGCTGCCTACCCTCCTGGCATCCATGATCTCAGCAGATCAAAAGAACCTACCACCTGGGAGTTATTAACAGGAGTTTGTAGAGGAGCTAGGAAATACAGTTCGAGATACCAAGCAACATTAAAGGTACCCCTGCTAAGCCAAAGAGAGAGCCAGAAAAGAACCAAGTTACCTAAGTTTACATAGGGGCAAGGTTTTTTGTTTTGCCACCTGCGGGGAACACAACCAGAGAAACTACACGCCATTTGGACCGGCCTTGCAACAACCTTGACAAAGAGTGGAGCAAAATACTCCATTTTAGATGACGATACAAACATTGTGTTCAACAGAGTGCACGCCCAGCACCTCAGATCAGTCCCCAGGTCTCATATTGTAAGGGGAAGTGTTGCAGATGAGGTCATGACTTATATAGAAGGTCATTCCTCAACCAGTGAAATGCATAGAATAACCCCCAAACAGGTAAGGGTACAGGTGACCAACACACCGCTGATGGGGCAATTAAGGCTCTTTTTAGGTGAGGGAGAGCAAAAAAAATTTATTTAACATGAGATGAAGTCATGCAAAATATTTTCACCCTCACAAATTAAAAAGAGTTTTAATGAAGACAACATTTCCACCAAAATTCCCCATGAAATTGACCCACTTATATATCTTCAGGGGCTGAATTAATTTACATTCTACCAGTGACAAAACAATGAGCAAAAAAAATTACACCGATGTGAGCATCTGAGGTTTGAAGGAAAATATTAAACAAGGTAAACATGTAATTTTAAGAAACACCTGAAGCTGAAATCTTTCTGCTAAGCATCACTTTTCGAAAATCAATTCAGCCTGAAATTTAGCTCCACTAAAGAGATTTACGAAAACTATTAGCAAATATGGCGGGAAACCCCGCAAAAGAACCCGGAGGCTATGCCAAATGAGCCAGCACCACCCCCAAATGAAGCAACCCTCGGTTACCCACCTCAGGGTCAACCAGAATCACCCGCTCTCAAGCAGCAGCCATGAAAGCAGGCACCACCCCCCAACCTGGAGCTACTCCAACTAGCGCCAGTTCACCTGATCGCACTTCTGCAACCTGCACGCCTAACAGCTCTGTGTGCGCTGCCTCCCACCAACCCGCTGGGCCCCTCCAACCAAGGAGGCCATCACCCACGCTGTTTTAATGGCGTCTGCTCAGTTGAATGCAACTCAGCCCATCCAGACATTCACCTCCCCCATTGTGTCAGCTAATTCAGCCCCATCTATTATTGCTGACACTGTGTTTCCGGCTCCCTCCATGAGGGGCGACACCCAGCTACCTGGCCCCCAAATCCTCAGATGTAAGGTTGGATTAGCCGCACATTCTGGTTCACTAAGCACCAAATTGGGACAATCTACTCTTCCCAATGAGGATTCAAATGGTTCGGATTTTGGAACTTCACACCAGTTCCAATATCACCCGTCCCATTTAAACCCCATAATCGGCACTTCTCAAGTCGGCACTTTATCTCAATATGCTGAAAACGACCAATTCACCAATAAGCCAGTGAGTTTTGCCCACGAAATCACAGCAAATACTCGGGCTGAATTTACCCAAATAGATTGGGATGGTGATGAAACATCTCCCCCTCCCAACTGGCTGGAGTTAATTCCAATCTGGATGGGCCTCCCCAATTTAGCGAGGCCCAACAAACCGCCCCTCAATTTAATATGACGCCAGCAACTGCTGTAACATTCCAGAAACAAGGGAACTCCGCAAACTTGTCCAAACCACCAGCTCACACTCAACCTGCAATTGCAGCCCAAAGCAAACACAAACGTACCAAAGGAGCCACTGGGGCGTGGCAAAAACCTCTGGCACCAACGCTACCCAAAGCTGATCCCCGTGAAGTGGCGTTTATTGCTGATGTTAAGAAGAAATGGGCCGAAACTAGAGCGCAAAAAGCTCTACCTCGCTCAACCCTCTCCCACGCAATTCGCCTTTATTATGGGCATAACCCTGTTGAATTCTATACAGAGGATTACTTCTCATACTTTTCAGCGATTGCGGAGACATTCCCTATTAACACCACCATCCATGAATCAGTGGAGGGCCACTACATCGATGTGGGCTTCACTGAAGCTGCCCTTGCTGACCATGCTGCCACCCTCCAGGTCATTATTCCACGCGGATCTCTTCGCATCTCCCGCACACGCTCTCACCTGGAGAAAATTTCATGGGTTACTTTTTCCAACCTACCAACGACTGTTGATCCTGAGTCTCTTAAACTGGCACTCCATCGTGGTTTAATGGAGTTTCGGTCTGTTCTTTCAGTGGACTTTAGCGTCCCCTCTTACTATGCTCCTACTCAAAGAGCTCGCACTGCTAGGGCGTCGTTCATCCCCTCCCCCACTGTATCCCGCAACATTGAGGTTATTCCTCGTGTGGCGGTAGTTTGGGCATGCCCTGAGATCTTCTTTGTCGACCCTGATCAGGCGCGCCCCCGGTGTTCATGGTGTAACGCCCTCGGACACTTATATAGTGGCTGCACAGCTCGAAAACAAGCCCTCTTAGCCACCACCCAGGGGCCTAAACCAGGCCAAAAACGATCCCACGTGGCTGCAGCAGCAATTCCACAACCCACACAATGGGTTCCCGTTCAAGACCTGTCCCCTGAGGCCTTACGCCTAGCAGTTGAAACAGCTAACCCCACTATTGGTATGGGATACCTTCGCGCTCATGCCCCCCTTCCAATGGGCACCCCCTCCAATCTCCCAGAGTCAACTCCCTCTCTCACCAAGCGCAAGGCATCTCCCACAGGGTGCCCCTCGTCAGCCACCCCCACTCAGGGCTCCGCGGCACCCCCACAACCTCCACCAGCGATTTATCGCATCAACCCTCAGCTCCCAATGGAGCTATGCCCACCAGCATGGACTGGCAACTCGCGGCCTGCGGTAGAAGTGCCACCTCAAAGAGTCCTACCCCAACCCCACAGTCCATTTCGCGCGGATCCTTTGCAGTGTTGGAGGAAGTGAATATGGACTCAGACTCATCAAATGGGGACACCGCGGAGGTCACCATTGAGCACCCTCAGGTCCTTCCCTTGCAACGGAGCGGGGGCAGCATCCTAGGCTGGCTTACTGGGTCCTCCGCCCCCACCCTCTCCTTCCCCTCAAAACCCTCGACGCTCCTCACGGATTGCAGCTAATAGTCAAGCTAAAGGACTCAAAACTAGCCGCCTCACAGCAGCAGGTTTAAGCGCTGGCAACCCCCAGGACATGGAGGGGAACAGCTATGAGTCCCCATGGCAGCACCCTGGCCCTGCAATCCATCAACGCAAATGGGTTGCGGGACTTTAAGCGGAGAGCCCGCCTCCTCTGAAACTTCAGGTCAGCACAAATTGACATCGCTGCTGTCCAGGAGCCCCATATCCTCCCCCACGAACAATCTGCATGGAATGAACAGTTTGGAGGCAACTCCTTCTGGACAAACCATGCCGCCCTTATTGTTTTGAATCCCCGGGTTAAAACCCATTCTTTTTCACAATATCTAGGTGGCCGCCTCATACTGGCCAAACTCACCACTCCTGACTTCTCCTTCTTCGCTGCAAGCATCTACCTGCCTAATGCAGGTCAGGAGCAAAATCGGCTCTTGGAAGAGCTCCTCCAACTCAATCTCCCACGGAATACAGTCCTCTTGGAGATTTCAACACAACCATAAGTCGCGTCCGTGACTCTTACCCCCTGCAGCAAAGGAACGCCCTGGATCAAGTCGCCTCCAGGATTTCCTTCGCCTGAGAGGCTTTATAGATGCGCTTCCACCCTCCGCGTCTGGCCTAGGTTGCATGACTAGGATCCAGTATGATGGAGGAGCTTTCCAGTCAGCGTCACGCATAGATATGGCACTGATTGGCCCCCTGCTAATTGGCCGCGTCTCCTCTCCCATCTCTCGTGACAACCATCTGAGTGATCACAGGTTACTCACCGTTGTCCTCACCACCACACTTAGACCGTCGCGTAGGTTCTGGCCTAGGGTTGCCCCAGCTCTTCTCAACAACCCCTTCACTTAGGAGAAGCTGTCTATGACCATCCGGGAGACTCTCACCTCCCCCCACCCCACCTGCTTGACCACAAGGCTAAATGGGCGGTGACCAAGGAGGGCATCACCCGCGTTGTTTACAACTGTGCCAAAGCCCAGATGACTGCAGCTCGCGCCAGAGTCAAAAGGGCGGAAGCCAGAATCAGACATCTAGAGCGAAACTGCCAGCCTTCGCCCTCTCCCAGATGGTTGGAAGACTGGGAAGCGGCGCAGGAAGCACTCCGCTTGGAGCTCACACTGAAGGAAGAACGGGCAGCAAACTTTACAACATCTCGTTACTATGCTCAATGGGAACGCCCCACCCGCTTCTTCTTTCAGAAACAGAAAGCCCGGTCAACAGCGCAGGATATTACTGCACTGAAGATTGGCACTACAACCACTTCAGACAAGGAGGAAATCACGCAGGAACTACACCGCTTCTACTCCAGCCTCTTCCATGCCACCCAGGTGGACCCATCGGACATCCAAGACTTCCTGTGGCGGGCTCCAGAGCCGCCCATTGACCCACGGGCTGATGAGGCTCTACTGGCGCCTATTTCCATCCAGGAGGTGATGGAAACCCTTCTGAAATCCCCACGGCTTAAAGCCCCAGGCCCAGACGGAATACCCTTTGAGGTGTACCTTCTGGAACCTGCAGTGATAGCCAGAACCCTCCGCGACCTCTTCGCTGCACTCTTGTTGAATGGCGAGGTCCTCCCCGACTCCAGAGGCTCAATCACGACCCTCATTCACAAGAAGTCAGACCGTGAGAACCTGGCGAACTGGCGCCCCATAGCGTTGATCAACACAGACCACAAGCTCTTCACGAAGCTTCTGGCCAACCGCATCACCAAATGGGTGTCACCTCGCCTCTCCCCATCCCAGTACGGTTTTATTCCGGGGAGGTCGTTATGGGACAACTATAATGACCTTCACGTGACTTTGACTGCTAACTCTCGTAAGGTGAATGGCTTTGTGGCTCTCCTGGATATGGAGAAAGTATATGATCGGGTAGCCTGGAAGTATATTGATGCTTCCCTGGCCCGCTTCCATCTCCCACCCGCAGCTAGGCGCTGGATATCAGCGCTCTATTACCAGCTCCACACCAGAGTCCTGGCGCCAATGGGTTTCACAGTGGCAGTACCAGTTGGACAAGGTCTCCGGCAAGGGGACCCCCTGAGCCCTATCCTTTTTAACATCACCCTTGACCCCCTCTTGGCCTCCTTACAGGACAAGCTAACAGGGATTCTGGTCCCAGGTAAAGCCCCCACACGCACCATGGCATTTGCAGATGACACTGCCATTGCATTTGGCTGCCCTGGGGATGTTGCCCTCGCTGCTGTGACCATTGAGAGGTACACCAAGGCGTCCAACGCCATGGTCAACACCTCCAAGACAACAGTTGTGCAAGTCGGCAACCCCACCTTCCCCCCACCATTTGGTATTGAACCTGAGCGCGGTACCTTCCGTCACCTGGGCGTTCTCACCAACCAACAAGGAGTTGCGCTAAAAGACAATGAGGACTTGCTCCTTGCAGCAGTTAACTCCAGGATTGCCAGCTGGAACCGGCGGCACATCACCCCCAGGGTCGAGATCTGATGGCCAATGTGTTCCTTCTCTTCAAAGTCTGGTTCCTAGCGCACGTCTGCCCATTCACAGATGCCTTTTATACGCGGCTCAATGTACTCCTCCGCTGTTGGATCTGGGGCTCAAACCATCCACCAATGGCCCTCTCAACCATTTCCCGACCCTGCAATGAAGGGGGCCTAGGGCTTCTGGACATGCGATCCCACGCCACCACAATCTTCCTGAAGTTCCTATGGCCGATTGTCTGCTGGGACGCGACCCCCATGCCCCAATGGGCGCCCGCCCTCCGCCAGTCAGTGTCAGCAGCTCTGGGTCTTCCTAGAGCATCTCTGACCTCATTAGGGAGTGGCTCACAAACCACCCAGGCCATCGCCTAAAACCATCCTCATCCCCCTACTGGAACCAGGCTCTCCTTGCCCTGAAACGAGTAGGCGCGCGGATCCACCATGCCTTCCCATACAGAAGGGAAGGCCCTGGCCTCAGCCCACGTCGCCATGCAATTGTGCACAATGGACAAGTTGTCACAACTCGCCTCAACCCCCAAGATCGTCCTCCCATCCGCCCAAGACTCCTTGAGCTCCTCCCTCCCTCCGTGAGATTTGACCTTAAGGAATTGTGGAAGGACGTCTATCACCCCATCCTGTCAGCAAAGGTGTCCAACACCTTATGGAGGGTGCTCCACTGTTCATACAGGACAGGGGACCGGACTGGCCCTACCTTCCAGCACTGAAGCTGCCCCCGCTGTGTGGAGCCTATTGACTCCCACCTCCATCGTTTTTTCACCTGTCCAGGTGTCGCCGCATTTTGGCCAAAGGCCCGCGCACTCCTCCATGCTCAGCCCTGGTCTGGACACCCTGTGCAAGACCTCATGTTTGAGCAGACATTGCCTGGTTGCCACCGACCCCTCCGTGTCCTCGCCTATGCCACAGCCATCTGGACCATCCATAACTCCTTCCTTCGTGCTGCCTTTGACCAGCAGGTGTGGACCCTTCCACGCATGATCACCCACTTTCAGTTACACTTTGAGATGGCCCTGAAGGTCTGCACTATGTCGCCAACCCTCCCCCGCTCAGTTGTCACTGCAGCACGGCTCTGGCGCGCAAACCCCCTCCCTTTCTCGATGCCTCCTCCCTCCCCTTTCCTCGCCTCAGGCTCTTAGGAGCCCAGGCGTAATTCAATAAACATCGATGAATCCCCCTTGGGTTGGGACCATCTAGTACTAAAAAAAAAGAAACACCTGAAGCTATAGTACTAAAAAAAGAAACACCTGAAGCCATAAAGTGAGGCGCATCATAAAAGCGCCATTAACAAAACGTGATTTTGTGAAGGATTATACTAAATTTAGTAATCAATAATATCAACAGAAGGTAAATTGTCCCAGAACTCAGAAGTGGGCTTAGTACAAAGGCCTTGAAAATCCAGGTTCATGGTTAACCACCGCAAGCTGGAGCTCACAGATACAAGAATTATCTCAAATGGATGAAGTGATGAAAGCGGCAGTCATAAGAAGTCTGATAAGAGGATCTTAAAAACTCCTATCAAAACCCCAAATTCCCATTTTTTTCTCATTATCTCATTTATTTTATATCTTGATCCTCCCTTAAAAATATTATACTTCACTTTTTATCTAAAATGTATAAAACTTTCTACAGAATCTTAAGTTTATCCTTTTGGTTGCACTTTTGTTGTATTAAGTGTAGTAATCTTTAGTAACCAGTATAATATTAACCAAATACTCTATGTCCAGTAACCAGTCTGATATCTGCTCTGTTTGGAAGAAGACACTCTCTGTCAAAGATATCTTAGTGCTAATAACGCTAAGGGAGAGGTTGGAAAGGTTTCCATTGAGTTCTGAGGCCTGACACATGTTGAAAATAGTCTAAAAGTGTCAAGTAGTTTGCGTTGGGAGTGGGAAGTTTATATAAGCAATCAATAATACAAGGGGTAGCATCATATATTATTTGCATAATGAGAGTGATTATGATGTTAGAAAAGGTTGTCTGGCGCCTAATCTTCGCGGAGTAGACCCCTGAGAAGCGATTCAGCCTCTAAAGTTAAGTGAGATGAGGTCAGCGCGCTTACTCTTGTAGAGCCTGCCAGGTGACAGAGGCCAGTAGTACATATAACGTCCGCTGCACCTCAGCGTGTTGGGTTATACTTTTTGTAAGCTTCACGTGCAATGTTTTGGAACACCCAAACTTGGCATAACTTTCAATTACATTTTAGTATGGTTTGAGTTGTCCATGTTGAGATTATGTGCACCCTACTCTAATGAACAATTGAAGTAACTCTCTTTTAAAATAGGTTTGCGTTATATTTGGATGGTAAGTAAGGTCTTTGAAACCTCATCCGTTACAGTTAGGACCCCAAGTTACCATCTAGCGTCCAGCCTATATACAAAAAGTTCTAATTCTGACAGAGACAATTGGTGGATTTTCAAGACCATATTATCTATGTATTGGTACAGTCCGTTTTGTTGGCTTACAAACAAATTACCTTGATGAAAAATTGGAGTCATCAATATAAAATAACTATTGATCAGAGCTATCTCCAATGAATCATTAGTAGATAAAATTAGTGGGACCCATCCCAATGGTAACTTATATTAGCGTTTATTGGGGATGATCCTAGACATTGTTAAGTGAATTTGGTTGATTAACAGCTGAATATCCTATGTGATTTATCAGGTCAAATCACTAATTTATAAGGGTGGTTGGTTTATTGAAGCATTGATAGCGCTTATTATGTAAGTAACTAGTAGTTTAGTCTGATTGAAATGTACTACTGTAAATGGGCAATTATTCCACTATCTAAGTATAATCATCAATTTATAGCAGCTAGTCTAATGAGATCCGTTAAAGATGATGGAATGCATTATTTTGGGAACTGATCTAGGAAGGATTATAGTCTAATTGACGAGAAGTATTGAGTAGATGGAAGGACAACTAAAGAAGTTAATCCATCATTTGTATAATTCTTTAGGGTAGGATTATTGGTGACAAATGCCATAATTAATAAGGCGTCAACTGAATAATTGTGCGCCGTTTTTTATAAACTTCTATAAATTAAATAAAGAATATTATAGATTGTTAACTTATAGATATTTATTATATATCTATCTTTACCTAAGAAGTCTAGAGGATTGATTAACTAATCTATTTTCTCAATAGTTCAGTAAGAGGATACCTGTGTGGGGTTGGAACCACTTATAGATATAAAATGACTGGTAGATTTTCTACCTACAAACGGCAATATTATTTGGTTTATGCTAGGATTAAAACTGTACAGTAAACTAGAAAGTCTACAATTGGTGCTCACTACAAGGGTTTTTTATATTTAAGCTAATAGAAGAATGAGAAATATGTTACCCATCAAGGATGAAATATTGAAGATATACAAGAAATTGACAGTATTAGTGAGACTACTTTTATATTGTAAACGCAGGATGATTTAATGATAGTGGAAGAATGAGTTGCAAATATGGAGGAGGAAATGGATCTTGTAGCAATAATAAATAACAAGTATATGGGAGAATTGTGAGTTAGAGGAAAACTAATCAGACCATTAAAGATTTACTGATGATTAAAAAAGGCTTGAATAATAGTTAGAAGATTCTATAAACTAAGAGTAAAACTGAAGAAGTTTTCTCAAGAAGCAAAGACCTGCTAATATATATGTGGCCAACTTGAGTTAGAGTTGAGTGAAGACAAAAAGGAAGAGGAGGTAAGTAATGTTGGAATTACTCCAGGTGCAAGGAGCATGACAAGTGCTTTGCTGCCACTTCAGCGATGACTCCAGAAAATACTCCCATGGAAACTAGAAATTCATGACAAATCCTGTGTAATACAGTCAATATATTTGAGACAGAGAAATTTAAAGCCACTCTAAAATTGCCCACTTTTAATTGGGATAACGCCCCTGAGTTCTTTAAGTTATTTAAAATGACAATAATTAGATGCAGTGATTGGCAGAAGGCTATCACTGTACTTAGCTGTCTAGATACCAATTGCCAGAAGTTAGTGTTGCTTATTTAAACCTAAACACTTGGACCTACATAGATGCAAAAAGGCGATAATGGATGAGTTTTGGGTCCATAAAAGGATGGCTAACCGGAAACATAAATTTATGGGAATCCAGTTCCAAATGGAGGACTTTTTAACTGCTTTTTGAAAAACGATTCTATCAGGAGGTGAAGATATTGACTGGTTTAAAAGTATTGAACAAATTTTGTGCTTCTATTGCCATGTAAGTGACACTTTGACCCTATCATGACCTTCACCTAGCTATGGTTTTAACCTAGGCTAATAAGACGTCTACCGTCTAAATGGTAGACCATCTTAAGATGTTAAGCTCAAAGTTTGATGCCCCCAATAAGAACTTCAAAAATACCTTACCACAGATACTCAACATATGTAGAAGCTTAATGACCAGAATAAAAAGCTCATGAGTCATGAACAAATAGGGAAACACCTGATAATCATAGATAGTGGAACATTAGGCCACAAACCACCTGTAGTAGAGCAGAAAAATGGGATAATATGCCCACCAATGCTGGAGAAAGAACCACAAGAAAGGGTGAATATGGTTTACCCTCAAGAGAAAGAAACTGATAAGGAAATGAGAAAAGCCCTGCAGTTTGTATGCCCAACTATCTAGATCCACAGATTTCCCTGTTCTGCAGATAAATTTCCTGAAAAATAAATAATTATAATCTAGATGTGAAATATGTCATTTCAGACCCTATTTATCAAGTGATCAATAAAAATATTAATGTTATGACCAGAGCTGAAAATAAATTGTTGAACCAGAAAATTTCTAAAGAGGTCACCTGACCCTATGCACATCATTTATTTAAGAAGGTAAGAAATACCAAAAGTGATGAGGAATTGTTTAAGACAAAACATGCTAATGTCTATAGATCCATTCCTATTAATAACATTAAGGATGCTTTCCCAATTTGTTTACTTGATTAATTTATACACTAGAATCAGCATAAGATCTTCTATCACTCAGTAATATCAATACCACTTTTTATATGCTCATATGTGGAAATCTTAGTTTATTGAGTTAAAGTTAGAGCCATAATTGGCAATGGGCACCCATTAACGTCATTTTGGCCAAACTGGTGAAACAAATGAAGATTTCAACACCTGGAGCATAAGAAAGAATATGGGACAAGTGTTTCTATCACTACTGTCTCTTGTGGAGCCTATAACACACTATTTCTCTGGTTCAGATCATTGTTGTCTCAGCTCCTGCTATCATATTAGAAAGTCAAACTATGATATCATTATTATGACAAAGTTCTTAAGAAAATATGGCGTTAGATGTGATTTTAATAGAGACCTTGACCAATTTAAGTTGAACGTTGCCTAAGGTCTACCAGTCTAAATTAGAAACTCAGTTGGCAAAGGGGAACACCTTTGTGAAACTAGTATATATAAGGATAGAGAAATTCTGATACACTGCAAACTTGTCAGAGAAAATTTTAAAAAGCCAATTCAAATTAATGAGAACTATGGAATACCATTAAGGCTAGATCTTCAGTTATCTCCCTCTAGGAACGCAGATAGTGGCTAACAAAGAGTTAACCTGGAAATTCCTGAGCAATTGTATGCAGAAATTGAAGCCACATAGAGAAAGTCCAGTAATGAGTCCTGGGTAGCTCCAGAGATCCTGATCCCAAGCCACAAGGAATTTAAATGTTATTGGCCAATCTATGATGAGATCCAATTCAGGTGGCGAAAAATCAGATTGTTGCATTCATTGATTAAGCCCAATAATGTAAAACAGGAAATAATAAGACTTTTATAAAAGCTTTTCAAATTGTGATATTAAAAACCCTGTTGAAAATGTCCACATATTGGTGAATCATGAAAAACTGCTGAACTAACAGAGTACCAGCAGAAGAAATACTCAGGATCTTCGAAAAGTACTAAATAATTTTCACTTATGATGATCACAACTTCAGATGTGCGGCAAATATGATCCATAAGGTCAATACTGGGGAATCCAAACCAATATGAATGTGGCAAGTCAAAAGATTAAATGCTGCCAAAGAAGTAGTTGTGGATAAAATCAACAAGCTTGTTAAGCACAAATTTCTGGTGCCATCTTCAAATCCATGGGCCAGTCTGGATCTTTATTGTAAAGAAGGACGGGTACAATTAAGTTATGGTTAACTACCATCATTTAAACAAGTTCACTAAAAAGAAATCCTACCCTTTTCCCCAAATGGATAACTCATTAAGTTGGGTGGGAAAAGAAAAATTTTCTCAACAATGGACCTGATCTCAGGATATTGGTAAATAGAGTTGCCAAAAGAAGTTCAGGAGAGATGTGAAAAAAAATTACTGCACAAGAACTATACCAACCAATTAGAGTGCTTCCTTGGATTTGCAATTCGCCATCTACATTTCAAAGGGTGATAGATTCCATTATAAGATACTTGAAGTTGTGTGCCCTGGTGTATTTGGATGACATTAACATCTTCATTCAAAAGTTTAAAGATCATCTAGGGCGCCTCAAAGAGGTGTTTAGTTGTTTGATCACTACCAATCTAAAGATTAACCTGAGAAAATGTACTTCTTCAAAAAAAAGAGTTAGACCATCTAGTACTAAAAAAAGAAAGAGTTATAGAATCTAGGATTTGTCACAGACTCCGAGGGATTGCAGCTGTAGAAACAGAAAATGCTGGTGTTTGAATGGATGTAAGTTTTGAAAAGCATTAGGTATATACAAGCCTTCTTTGGGGTGGTCAGAAAATATTGACAATTTATTAAAGATTTTGCCAAAACTGCTGAGCCATTGTTCCATTGTTAAAAGAGCCAATTAGGGATTTGATTGGAACAAAGAAGTGCAAATATCATTTAACAAACTGAAGCAATATTTGATGAGCAGCTCTCCTTTCGAAATATCCCAATTACAACCATCCCTTTATAATTCAATCAGATGCATCACTAACAGAGATTGGTGCTGCCTCAATACAAGTTATTGATAAAGGGAATAAAAATCCAGTTGCATATGTCAGTCATGTGCTATTACCTGCTGAGATGAATTATATTTCAACAGAGTGTAAGTGCTTGACAGTAATATACACCTGCAAACAATGTAAGTCTATGTGTATGGGACGCAATTCAAGGTCATCACAGACCATTCTTCCCTATGCTGGTTACATAATTTAAAATACCAGAGGGGAGATTGGCCAGATGGGTTTTTTAGATGCAGGCCTATAGCTTCAAGGTTGTCCATAGAGTGGGAGAAACCTATATGTTAAGCTGTTGTTTATGAGCTCAATGAAGCTGTGCCCATGAAGCCCGATGATCAATACTTGAAGCCATCCAAGATGCATGAAAAGTATATTATTTAATTTAAAGGGTACCAAGTCACCGTTTATGTCTGTCAGATAGAGTATCCATTCTATGGTAAGTACATCAAAATGGACTTATTGAAGCCAAGTATAAACTGAGATATATAATTAATGATATAACTTTATTGTATTATATAAGAGAAGGGTGGTTAGCCTGGCAGGTAAAACTACTTCCACCCTAGTGCAGGTTTCGAGTTCGAAACCTGTCTTGGCTAGAAAAATTCTCGGTGGTATATTTGTCCCAAGGTTGCCCCACCTCAAATATTTTTTTATATTATAAGAGGTGTTTTTATATGTCATACTTAACAATACAAACCCCAAAAAGGAAAAGTATTAATAATGATAATGGAGGAAAAAACCAGAAGGGAGGCTCTTGGTCAGGCGATGCATTCCAGATGGTATAATGCCTTTGTATCAGATTTTTGATAAGACAAAATTGTAAATTATGTGCCAAGTTAAATGAACTTAGTATCAATTAGGTTAATTATTGGGAAGATTTTTAATTCTTACCCTTTTGTGGGTTCATCTTTTTTCTGCCTTGAGTGCACCATGATTATTAATCAACTGAACTTCTGTATTCCTTTATTTCAGTGAGGCAGGATTTCATTTTGGGGTATCTTAGGATTAATTTGGTCTGACATAATTTACAAGTTCAATTTGAATTGTACCAACTATCAATTTTTCGTGTGATTTATCAAGGCAACTCCTTAATCACCAACTCAGGTATAGGCGTTGATTTAATTGTGAAAGTCAAGTGTCAATATTTTCATATCATGTCCAATATCTGAATATGACAGACCCCTTCAAGAATATTGACAATTGAATACAGACACAAGAATTGGTTATGTACACATTTGATCGTTACTGCAGTTTTTAAGGGCTTAATTTAATTACCTATCCCCACGTTTGTAAGTGATAGCATATAGACCATACCAGATGGAATCTAATTTTCCTCCTTGGGGTGCAATTACATTGTGATAATACAAGACTAAGTCCAAATCTAAAAAGTGGGTAAAGGTTGGCGTGCTGCATTCACTGCTTGACCTTATCTTGTAACTGTCTTGCTAGATTTATCATCACCTTTTATTATGGTTGTATAATTTTCTTATATTATCTTCTTAAAGCTATCTCAGGCTCTTCAGTATTCTTGCTGCTAACTTCACGAGCTAATAAAGCTGGGACTCCAGGTTCTCTTCCATATCAGGCCTTGAAAGGAGACAACCTGATAATTTGATAGAAACTTATCTTGTAAGCCATCAACGCACTTGGAAAATATTGGACCCAGTGTAATGGATTGGTAGTGGCCATCTTATGTAATATTGAAACCAACGTTCCATTTTCTCTTTTTGCAGTTTTATAAAGTTGATGTGTTGTAAGGCGCTGAAAATGGTTGTTGAGCTCTCATATTCATAGCTAAGATCTTTACAACTCTTAATGCTAAGTTCTTGTCATATCTCATAGCAGTACCTGCGGGCAGACATGCCTAGTAATTATGTTTTGGTATAATAAGTTAGAAATAGTTTTTTCAGTCTGCACAGGAATGGCAATTGCTTTAAACCACATTTTGTAATGATAATTCCTACAAGATGTAATGATTTCCTCCTGTGAACTCAGGTAATGGACCATTGTCATCTAAACTGAAGATATAAAATGGCTGCTGAGGGGTCATGGGCTGTTACATGTATTTGGCCTTATGTGGCGTTTGTTTTTTACAAGTTATTCAAGCATCTATGATTTTCACTACAGAGTCCAGTATTTCTTCCCAATAGCAGCAATCTTTGATCCATTTGTAAGTTTTCTTGACTCCTCCATGTCCTAAGGTGTTGGTATTTCAATTTGACCATATTACTCAGCTTAATTGATCATGATTTATCTGCTTGTCCACTAGGGGTAATCCCGCTAGTGGATGTTGGAGCTAGCAATTATGTATAATAACATTTTTAAGAGTATTGTCCTGAAAAAATGTTAGGTAATTCGCTAGGGTTGATCTGTCAGATTGATACGCTGGATTTCTTAATCCTCATTGGGGATGATCCCTGACAATAAACAAGTTATTAGGTTGTCAATCTTACTATTGTTATCTAAATAACTTGTAGGATTTGATATGATTCTTTGCCAATTGATAAAGGGATTATGAGTTTCTGGTGAGCTATGCCTCCTGTAATAAAGCAACTTTTAAGTTAATCTTTACAGAAATGCAACCTGCTTTTTATAAATAAGAGTTCCTTGATCTAAGCATATAATTACCTAACAAGGGTAATTTAATGAGATTTGAATGGAGGTGTTTGGAGCACATTCTTCATTTCAACTCAGAAGAGTTGCATTAAGAATCATCAAGGGAATCTGATTGAAACAGATAAGGAAGATTATCATTCTGAGTGACCCTGGAGGGCTAATTTAGTTGGCAATGGCTGCCATATCCAATAAGGGCGCCAACCAAAGAGTTAGGCGCCAAATATAATTTGATAAAACACATTCACTGACTGACTGATATCAGAAACCTTCAAGTCAGAAAGGTTTAATATAATCTGGGCGAGTGGGTGAATAATTGCAAAATATCAATTAATTCACTAAATAGAATTTCTAAAACTAATCTTATCAATATGATAAGTTAAATTTATTTGGACAAGTGGGTGAGAATTGGTGAATATATCAATTAATTCATTAAATTGCTCACCAGAAACCAATATCAGTTATACAAAACTTAACCACGAATTTTGCCCAATCTACTAAAACACATTCACTGATGTTATAAATGACTAACTGACATCTGAAATCTTTGTGTCTGATAGGTTCAATCTATCTGGAAAGTGGGTGAAATTTGGCAAATTTTATCAAATCTGAAACTAATTGAGTCTGATAGGTTCATTCTATTTGGGCGAGTGGGTGAGAATTGAAAAAATATATCAAATACACTCACCAAATTGCTCACCTGAAACTAAATAAAAATCAGCGGTAGAGTTTTAAGTAGATTTCTATAAATTATTAAGTAGATTTAGGATAACCAGCTTACCAGCCATGAGGGCAACAGCAAAGCTGTCAGTCCAGGTTGCCCAAGTGTAGTGCTGGCACAGCTTTTAGTCTCATTGCAAGCTCATAAATTCATGCAACGCCAGGTAAATCCGCTAGTTACATATAAAATCCCTTGGCTTATTCTTAATAAAGGAGATCAATTCAGATAAAGTATTTATTAGTAAAAGTCTTAAATTTATACTGTTTGCTCTTGTGATTAGAATTTGAAGATATGAAGATCCTTTGTCCATATTAATGCTGTGATCTCTGCAGACCCTGCATGACTAGAAGTGTGGGAAGACCCTCTGAATTTAATGATGAAGCTAAGTTCTATAGAAGAGGAAAGAAGTCCCTAAAGATTTTCTAGAATACCATTCAAGATTAGTACATGCACCAGGTTGGCGTTGGACCTAATAACCATCTTGGCTAAAAAACTCAACTAGATAGTAGTCTTCATACTATTACTGACCATATAATTATTTATCAACAAGAAAACAACGCACATACAAGGAGCCAGTGCAATTGAACAAAGGGGCTGAAGCGAGTTAATACACAAAAGGAGGAAATAGATCATAAAGATTTAACACATGGTGCTCAATTGAGTAGTCACTCTTTTCTTAGTTTAACAATTGGTGCTCACTACAGAAGGTAGTTTGAGTTTTTTTCCAATTTTTAGTAAAAAATCATATCAACCATGTTTGAAAAAAACGAATTATAAAAGTTTGGTCAGATCTTGAAACTGTCAATATAAACGCGCTTGTTTGGTGCCACAGGTTGATTTCGCTGCATTGAAGAATGAGTGTTGAAGGCCAAGGAAGAGATTGATTAATTTAGGAAAATTAACAAAGATCTCTGTGGAAAGTGTCATAATTTTACCAGATGGATTCCTTCCAATAGTATCAGGACTAGGGGTGTCAGTTAGTTGTGCGTGATTTCTAGATAATCGTCTAGTTTGATACTATTTAATGTTATAATTATTAATTGAGTTTAGTTTTGGCAGAATCTGCATTTGCTGCCAAAATGTCAATTTAAGGGTCATTGTGGGAGTTTTCAGCGAAAAGCTGATGAATCCATTACCATCTATTCAAATATTGTTCCACCAACTAATTTGGAGCACCTACAACCCATGCCAAGGATGTCAAAGTTCTATTTTTTATATGAATTTATATATGATTGACTGGCAACTCATGCCAAGAAAAATTGACCTAATCTAATATTTAGAAACAGATGAGCGGATTAGGAGGGAATCACTATGGTTTATGAATAATGAAATTGATGATCAGATAGAGTTCTGGCCTGGATGGCAGAAGGGTTTCAGAGGTACAGTAGCCTGAGTATATATAGTTGTTAATTACCTCAAAAGAACATATTTTTGCCCATTTACTTTTAGTTGTCAGTAGATTTTTGGCTAGGATAAGAGTAGATGGGACAAGAGATCCCCAATAGGTATGGGTGATCACACCTGGAGTGGCTAGCGCTGACAGCTCCCATGCCTCCTCCCTATGAGGAACCAGCGGGAACCTGGCCAGCTAACCACCAATGACAGATGCTGACTGGCCGCCAACCATGCAGGGTACAGCGTGGGAGTGCCATAGCCGCCCAAGATGGGGGATGGACTCTCTGGGGCATGCCCAGATGGGTTGTTGAAGGGTCATGAAGGTAGGGCAGTGCGGGAGTGCCTGAGACGCCCAGGATGGGGGCAGGACTTTCTGGGACACACACTGAGGACACCTTGTGCTAAGGCGAAGTTGTTGGTGATGGGTTGGACGCGGTCTTGTAGGGGTTGGTACGCCAATGAAGGCATAATAGCAAAGGGTTATCCAGTATTCATATTGGTTGGCCTGGCACACTAGTGGAGCCCATGGTCAATTTCATGACGGAAATTAAACTCCTTGAAGTGCAAGGAGGGTGAACTATAAAGGAAGTATTGTTTTAGAAGGTTGAGCAAGAAGCAGATTGAGAACGCATATGCCAGATTGATAAAAAAGTAACGTGATTATTAAAATGCATAGATGAACTGGAGAATCACCAATATGGTTGCGGGCAAGTAGAAGCAGAAAAAGCCAACAACAAATCGCATGAAACTCCAGTCAAGTGACTACAACACAAAAAAATATGCCTGGATCATTTTGAGATATTTTGGAAATGACCCCCAATTTTACTCCTATGGTCAATAAAGTCTTTGGGTAAATACCCCGCCAGTTGAACCAAAGATGAACTTTGGAGTACAACAAAATTATCCACGTACCTTTGGTATAATGCCCCTACATTTTTCTGAATATTCGAGATTATAATGTTTAGATTCAGTGACTAAAAAAGGCAGTGACTGTCATGAACTTTCTGAGCACCAATTGTCAGAATCTGGTGTTACCACATTTAAATGAAGACAATTAGTCTTACAACGAGGCCAAGGAAGCCATTATGATAGAATTAAGAAGCCCTACATGGATGTCTAACCACAAGCAGGAACTTATGGGGATCCTATTCATAAAAGACAAGCTTTTAGCAGCTTTTTTGGACTTATTCTACCAAGAATCACAGACCTTGGTTGGTGCAAAAATTCTAATATATTGATTCCCAAATCATGATGCAAGAGATGCTTTGTCCCTATCATGATTTGCACTGAACCATGTCTTCAGAACATAACTCAGATGTCCACATCTCAAAAGATGAATCATCTAAAAATGCTAGGCAACCTTTGAAGCGCCAAACTGAGTCACCAAAATTATCTATATTTGAGTCCAAAACATTGTAAAGTTCACTGAGGTGAACAAAGAGCAATAAAATTGTATAGTGATGGAAAATGAACCCAAAGATAAAAAATGATTGGATATGACGCAGATCCACTGCCACCAGTGTGGTAGACCTGGAAATTTATGTCATGGTCCGATGACATGATCAAAGAAACCAAATTTAAAGATAAAGATAGTTGTCAGGAGACTAAAAAGGTGAGGTTAGAAGGCCTTCCTGATTTCAAAACATACCCTAGAACTGCGCTGGGTTCAGGCCTGATATGCCCAGGTTGGTCAGGGGATGGGTGCAACGCTCAGCCCTGTGCAATGACAAAGTTGTTGAAATGAACTAGCTATATGCTTAACAGCAACGGTTTGGTTCAAATAATTGGCAAACGGGGTTTTGAAACTTGTTCAACTTTTGAAATCTGAGATTGGGTCAGCCATGCCTCAAATCAATTACTCAAGTTTGGGCATTCTCAAGCTATAGTACCTGGTCTAATGGAAGCGTGCACTTATTGAAGCACTTAGGCCTAGTACCACTTCCACTGATGTACGATTCCCCCCCCAATGGTTTAACTATGTTCCCTTGAAACCAACTTTCCTAGTTGGTCATCTTCCTTTAAATAAGTCCCCCATTTGTTTACAGTTTTAAAATTTATGGTCACTAGTGTAAAACTGTGCACAGACCTCCTTGAGGATGTCTTTAACAACGTTAACTGTTCCCTTTTCACTAAATTATATACAATATCAAGTGCACCATTATGCCCCCTTGGTTCCCTCAAAACTGAGGAACCCATATCCTCCAGCACTGATATCCGCTTGGTTAGGGGCTCCCCAGTGGGGCCTACCCAGGCGTTTCTGTTTATTAGTTTGCAACTACTCTTCACCGCGTTATACACCCTTGCACAGGGTTATTATGTCTCTGGCACCCTTCACAGTGCCCTTTATATCATCATCTTGATGATGAGTTCCCTGGCGTTGTGGCGGTGTACTGCGCACCACCTTGCTGGGAACTGGAGAGTTATAGACACTCTCCTGACATTAGACGACCAACCCCTTCATTTTATGTGCACAAACCTCATCCATGGGGGACTTTTGCAAAGTGGAAATTTTTGCACCAGTTTTTGTTCATGGCCGTGGTGGGGCTTACCTCCATTTTATCATTTTGCTGATGATTGGATCATCTTGGCGTTATTCTTGCTACCTCTGACTGGGAAGCAGCCACCGTTTTTGCTTGTAGATGGTGGATACAAATGCTTCGTGATCTGGGAGTTGTGATTCCCCAACTTTTCACCAAAACTCAAAAAATATATATAATTAAAATGGGAACCTTAAGCACCGCGAACAGATGGTGCAGGTAGGATCATCAATGAAGGGCCTGATGGTGATGGCCTTGGATAATGATGCACAACCCATCACTAAAATAGGTATGGGGTTGTTTTTGTCCCAAAACGCGTTTTATAACGCTGATCCTATTATAAAATGAGCCAAATATCTCCTATTATGGATCTAATATGGAATCCATTACAGTCTACCAAATCACCCCAGAGAACTCACGCTTGACCACTACCATGATCCGAAGAACCCAGGAGGTTGAGAAGGAGTAATTTTTACAATATAAAAACGTTTGTGCTACTGCTGAAGACATGGTGGGATATGTGACCTCAGTAGTAAGAGTGGCCAACTATCCCTCTCCATTTTTTGATGTGAACGTACCCTGAAGATATGCTACCACCTGAAGAGGATTTTTGTGGTGAAGTATTGGCGTTTTCTGCTATAAATAAAGATAATTCAGGATATTTTTTGTTGACTTCTACCCTTTCATCCCCTTTAGGAAAAATCATCACTACTATTTTGGTGGATACTGGAGCCTCTGAGAATTTTATTGATAAAGAACTAGCTGACTACCTTAAGCTTAGTTAATTATCTGGTGGTATGGTTAGGGGAGGGGCTTCTAAAGGTATTCCCACGCTGAAGGTCTAGGGTTATTGGATTTTCAAGTGGGCAAGTACCATTTGTCAGACTGTTTCCAAGCAATCAAAAATCTTCTGTACCCCATTATTTTGGGAGTAGAGTGGTGGCGAAATTTTGACGTCAGGACCAACTTGAAAGCCAACACCTTATTCTTAACATTAAAGAATGGTCATATATTAGTTGTTTCTTTGTCTGAGGCTAACTCTCAGGGCGATCTGTCCCACTGGCCCACTATCCACACTCTCAGTCTCTCTCCATTTTTGAAGCCCTCACTGGTGTTACTTTCTCTTCCTGTTTGGAGGGGTTTAATCTTCATTTGATAAGGCTTGAGACAATGTACTACAAGCTCATTCAGAGTTTGATTGTGTGAAAAAACTCACTGTTTCTCTGGTGCATATATTTTCCCCAAATTACCCTTTGACCATATGGGAGGAAGCAGCATTAGATGTGTAGGTTAAGGAGCAGTTAGCCAAAGGCGCGCTCTTTCAGTGTACCTCCCCTAATATGCTCCCCACTTCTCTTTGTGGAGAAAGCCGATGGTACTTTATGCCCATGCATAGATTATAAGAACCTAAACAATGTCACTGTACCAGATTTACATTTCATCCCCCTGGACTCACAGATTGCATGATATGTGGAGAAGTTAAGTCTTCCTCAAACTGGATTGCTTTAATGCGTTCAATCAGATCCAGATCAAGAAGGCCCAGGAGTGGCTAACCATATTCCATAACAGAAAAGGGATTTTCCAATTTCGGTCATGCCCTTTTAACTTAAAAATGCCCCTACTATCTTTCAACACCGTATTGATGAAGCTTTTGGAAACTTGTTGAAGGTATTCCCGGTTGCCTAAATGAGATATTCTGGCGTTTTCCCCTGATCATGAGTCACATGCAGTACACCTTTGGCAAGTGGTGGAGAGGTTAAAGGCAGCCAACCTTATGCTGAAGATCAGCAAATGTGAACACTTCAAATCCCAGGTCACCTTTCTGGGCAACGTCATGTTTTCCAAGGACACATGATAACTCCAGACAAGGAGAAGGAGATTTATGAGTGGCCACCCCCTCTTCAGTCAAGGAATTGGGGAGTTTTTTGGGGACGTGTACGTTTCTTAAGAAGTGCACAGTGAATATTTCTGAGATAGCGGCACTCCTGTATAAGAAGAATGGAGCTAAAGTGCTCCAATGGTCCCCATTTTTCAGGATGCCTTCCAAGAAGTAAAGTGCACCCAGTTGTCAACGTCCGTCATTCGCCATGTAGATCTTGAAAAGGAGTTCATTGTGGCTACTGATGCCCCCAACTTCGCCATAGCAGCTGCCTTATTACAAGTAGGTTAAGATGGGATTAAGCATCCAGTGGGATATTTTTCCAGGAAGATGTCTTTGCCCAAGTTAAATTACGCCGTATATGATAAAGAGTTTTTTAGTGGTTGAGGCGCTGACTTATTGGCGTCATCACTTGCATAGCTTATCCCAACCCTTCTGCATACGTACAGATCACCGTGCCTTACTGTACTACCGCGCACCTCATGTCTTGACCCCACAGCAAACCAACTGGCATGAGACCCTAGCCCAATTTGTGTTTTCCTATGAGTTTACTAAGAGCAAGGGGAATGGTTTGGCGGATTCTTTGGGCTGAAACCATGCACTATCTCCTGATCCAAAGTGTAAGGAGAGTGTCTATAGCTCTCCTGTTCCCAGCGTGGTGGTGTACGGTGCACAGACACAATGCCAGGGAACTAGTTGTTAGTAATAAGGTGAGATGAACCCCGCAGAGGGTTCTGGAGGTGAAGTAACTTAGGGAGAGGATTTTAACGATGCAAAAAACATAAATTGGACAAACAACAGATCTGGGGTGGACCCCAAAGTGGAGTCCACACCCAAGCGGTGCTCTGAGCTAGAGTGCAAAGGTGGCACGGTCTGGAGGTGACCAGGACGTCCCAGAAGCGCACAAGAGGAAAGAGTTACAGCTGTGCAAATTAAAAGGCTAACGTTTGTGAGACCTCCTCAAATAGGTCCGTTCATAGGTTCGCCCAAGTTAACATAAAGGAAATGTATACTAACAAAGTGTTTTATTATGTAGGAAGTTGGCCAACAAGAGAGATTGGTCATTAAAAAACAAATTAAGGAAATTTGGAGGAATAATAGATTGATGGAAGTGGTGCTAAGCCCAGGTGCACCAATAAGCGCACGCTTCAATTGGGCAGTTTACTATATTTGGTAATTGACTCAACTCAGGTTATCAATTGTAGTTAAGGCCAACACAAGCTGGAAATTTCGAAGACCATTTTGGTTTTAAGACCCTTTTCAATGAGAAACTGAAGTGAACTGTCATTTTTAACCGCATAGCTTGTTCGTTTTAATGCGCCTGCTTTAATGCAGGGCCAAACTTCTCTCACATCCCCAGGACCAACCTTGGCATATCTTACCTTAACTAGCGTTGGTCCAAGGTATATTTGAGGTCAGGGAGGCTTACCAACTTCACCGTTTTGGCCTCCTGACGTGCAGCTTTATCCTTGCTATTGGTCCCATTATCATTCATCCTCAAGCCATGACATTACCCTCTCATTCTTTTGGGGATCCACACTTTAGAGGGGCTTGCACCAGGGAAAAGTTCTTGTGGGCTGAGGCCAACTTCATAGTGGCAATGGTTTTATTTGAATGAGGTATGGCGGCCTGAGGGAAACGCTGGTGAAAACATCAATCAAGTCTTGGGCATACGTGCAGTTGCTTGCTGGTACCCAACTGTTTTAGCTATATTGAATCCCTTCTAGGATACCAGGTACTCAAGAATTCTTTTTACTTAGTGGGAGGGTACTATATCCTCCACTTCCCAATCTGGTGCCCCATCAATGAGATAAGCCTCTGGAGTCTCTAGTGGGGGCCCTCAAACAATGTCAACTTGCTTTCATGAAAGACTAAAAATATCTGAAACGAAGAAGGAAGATCCAACTAGTATGAGGCGTGACCTACCTTTCTAACAACGCGGTAAAGGCCAATCCTCTTTTGACCCATCTTTTTTCATGGTTTCTTGATAGTGATGTTTTGAGCATCAAGCACCACAAGATGCCCTTCTTTGTATGCAGGACCTACCCATTTCTTTCTATCATCGTTCTCATTTTAAACTTGCATTGCTACCTCCAAATTTGTGGAAACTCCCTGGTGTAATTTCTTGATAGTCTTAGCAAAGTCCACCACCGCTTCAACTTTAGATCCACAGCCCACAATTGGCTCCATATTGAAGGCGGGATTGACCCATGGTTGGCGAAAGATGGGGAACAACCAATAGACGCATGTTGTATGTTGTAGCTATACTGGGCCATGAGAAGGTGAGAAACCCAATCTGGATGATCTTTGGCAATGTAACAATGCAGGAACTGTTCCAAACACTGGTTCACTAGTTCAGTCTGCCCATCTGATTGAGGATGATAGGCAGTTGAATGGCAGGGTCAATTCTGAAGAGTCTTACACAACTCTTCCCAAAAAAACAGAGGTGAACTGGGGTCCACGATTTCTAAAAATTTCTTAGGGGCGTCCGTGAAGAGCAAACACATGGTTGACGAAGATCCTAGTCATCTCAGCCATAGTTACTGTGGTTCTGCAATGAATAATGTGGGCGAACTTGGTAAACCAGTCCATCACTACCATGATGGCATCATAGCCACCAGATACAGGTAATTCCACAATAAAATCCACTGATAAAGAGGTCTAAGGCCCTTTGGTCTTCTTAACTGGTACCAACAACCCCACTAGTGGCTGTTAATTTAGTTTCATTTGATTGCAGATTAGGAACTCCTTACAAAACCTTCCCACCTGAGCGGGTAATTCCTTCCAATTGTAAGTGCAGAAAATTAGCTCCAGAGTCTTTGCCTTTCCAGGATAACCAATGGTGATTCTGTCATGATGGTCCCAGATGATTTTCAGGCGATTGGTCCGACATGGGACCCATAGGCGCCCATGAAGCCACACCATCTCATCCTTTACGTGGTGTTGGGATTTTTGCCCATATTCCCAGATGACTAGATTACTAGGGGTCGCTAGGGATAATTCCCTATAGCGAAGTGAATTGGATATTAGTTGACCCTAGTTCAGGGGATCAATGTTTGAAGTATTTTAGGTTATTCACTTGTATTGTATCCATTGGGGATCAATCTAGATAAATTCTTAAGAACTCGTTAAGCAGAATTGCCAATGAAGTAGGGGCATCTGATAGTTGATCTATGAAAAAACTATAACGTGTACCAATTGGGATCGGTCAGGTTTCATTACTGTCTGATTAGGAATTTATTGATCAAGTTGTGAGGCTAGTTTTCCGCATGCAACTAGTGAATCAATCATTTGATTTGCAACATGACTTAATGGGTAACAAGTCCAATAACCTAAGAAGGTCACTTGCTAATATGGTTGTTTGCTGGGATTGAGAGGATAATGTTAGAGAAACGTTTTCTGGCTCTTTCCATTTTAGGTCTTGAGGATGTCCAAAGATGGAATCCTAGCCAGGATGAAGAAGACCATCTCTGGTGAGACAATTATGGGCAATTTAATGGCAACGGCTACCATTTCATTGATGAGGTGCCAACTGAGGGTTGGGCGCCAAATTTTCACTATAAATTCCTCTAAGAATTTACTTAATAATAACCTTTTAACAGAATATAATCTTTTAATGAAATACTCTTCAAGATATACTTTACCATAATCCATTTTGACTTCTATTCTTTCTCAAGGAAATTATTGCTGTATGCTTTAATTGGGAGACTCTTTAGGATAAAGAGTAAGGATATGAGCGTGGATCCAGAGAATAGAAGCTGAATCAGGGATTGCTGCCAACTGTTGTCACCAGAGAGAAGCTGTAAACAAGGATCTGAGCATGGGTCAAGTTATGTAGTATAAGGGAACGAATCTTATTGAAACACATCCTAAGTATTTTGAGTGGAAATACTGGTCAAGCGTTGAACCCAACACTAATACTTTATTCAACTATGGATAATAGTCTCCATACTTTTATCAAATAAATACATCTTAATATCAGACAACGTGGTGAATTGCACAACAACAAACCTGTGCAGTTTGTTTAATTTAGGGGTTATCAGCTGAGATTCATCAAGAATCCTATAAGTTCAAAAAAAGAGGTGCTCACTACAGGGTTGTAATTGAGTAAAAGATACTAGGACATGATGTCATATGAAGATGTTTAAATTTGGCAATAGTTACTATGTAAAATAACATCAATTAAGACTGAAAATGAAGTGGATCACGTTTAATTGTGTTCACCCAGCTCAGATGTGGAGCTACTAGGGAAACAAATCGAAGGAGATACTCAAGATTTGGGAAAAGGGCTTGCAACCTAGATATGGAACTGTCTAGTGCTGCAAGAAAACCTGTTCCACAAGCTATCAACATAAGATGAATATTATCAGCAGGGTCAACTTGGGCTGAAATTGGGTCCACTTGAAATAGTCCTGAGGATAAGCAGGGCCAGCTTGTGTAAGTCCTGGGGACAAGCCCCTACAACTGGATATGGAGCAACATCCCTTTCAAACAAAAGGGGCCCAAAGGCTCAAGTGGACCCCCTGTCGCAGTTGAGCGCTTGGCGCATGTGGTAGATGAGCGCTGAGTGACTGCCCTTCCCCCTAAAGACAATCATGTTTCTCCCCTACCCCCTCCTCACCTTGGCAAGACTAATAGAAGGGGCCTGCCAGGAGATTATGCAAGCCGGGGCCATGGGCAGGCCCCTGGGACCCCTCAGTCACCAGGAAAAACATACCAAATTTTTGAGGAAATAGCCAGTGCTAGTATTGGAGCCCGGTCTACAAATTCTGGGCTGAAGGAGCTGGTCCAGACTGCCCGGAGCCAAAAATCAGATTGGCACACAATTTGGGTTTTGAACCAGGTTACAAGTGACATGGACCAGTTGCCCTACTCCCTGGGACAGATCTGGGAAGTTTGGATCATGCAAATAATCAGATCAAGAATTTTGAACCAGGTTGCAGATGACCCATCACCAAGGCCACAGCCCCCTGGGACAAATCTGGGGAATCCAAACCATGTGAACAGCCTGACTCAAATGGTTGGGGCCTGGATCGGTAGTATCGCCCTGGTTTGGCCCCAAAATTTGGAAAAATCTGAAAAAGTTTTTTTTTGTTTTTGTCAAGATTTTGGACATTCCCCCACCCTCCCACCCACCAGCCAACCAAATCCCATCACTGATCCCCAATCACCCAATTCCTCAGCATCCCCACTATGCAATTCTCCCAATACTTAAAGCAACTGCCCTGTTGAGGGGCAGTTGTCTGTTCATTCTCTATTATTCCTGCTCTTTGCGCTAAATAAAACCTGAATACCCAAATGCTTTGCCGTGGACTCCACCTGTTTATTTTTCAAAATTCCGCCAATTGATCCAGCAAAGTGCACCGCTATCCAAATAAACATCCTGATAATTGCCAAATGGGTCATCTGGTTGCTTGACCCCACCATGCGGTGGCAGATCATATCCACCATAAACTGCCTCGCCCCCAATGATGAAGTCAATTCTCCATCCATTTTTGCATACCCGTCTAACATGAATTTGTCCATTTTCTCCACCGCTGGGATCTCCGAGACTGCTCCCCTATTGGAGCAGCATCAGAGCGCCCCCACCCCAGTGCTTGCAAGCTCAGCCCACACACCTGGCTCGTCCACCACTGCTCCCACCCTCCTGAGGCCTCTGGAGCACCCCGACCAAGGGGAGCTCAGCCCTAATGCTCGCTTCAGGTCCATTTTCCTCTCCAACAGCACCCCTGTTCACGTGGTGGGTCCTGTGCCGCCCCTCACTGGTGCACTAACTCACATATTTGAAACCAAAGGCCAGCAGCCATGAACCCTGGAGGAGTCATCGTCCTCCCCACCTCTCCTGCCCTTGGGGGTTGCCCCCACAAGACTTGCAGTTGCCCCCATTGCAACCATCTGGTTTTCCTTAGGGGCCTTCGGTACATTAATGAACCTTTACTTTCCTCATGCCCCCAATAGATCTCCTCTTCTTCTAGTTTCATGGACCGCTGTGCCCTTGACATTCTGGGCTTTCTACTGGGTAATCATACACCCTTACTAGGATCCCAGTCTAATTCTTGTCAGCCGCTTCCATGACAACTTGGGTTGAAATTGGGTCCATTTTAAATAGTCCTGAGGAGTGAAGTGTTATATATGACACTAGATGAGACATTGGATGAGTTGATATAGATAATAATTATTACAGAGAATTGGATTACATTAGCAATGAAGATATGAAGTCAAAAAAGGAAACAATTGATCCAAGATAGTCGAGAGAATTTTTGACCCAATAATATTCAATCAATGAGGCAGAAATTGCTAGAGATGAGGCTCATCAATTCAAAATGAGTTTGATGAAGCTAATGAGGCTAGATAAATCTGTGTGATTAAGGGATCGTTTCCATATCCACCAGTGGAATTACTTAAAAGTTTTGAATAGCAACAAATGCCAAAAATCATTTTAAAAAAACGATAAGAACAATCAAATGGAACTGTTGACTAATGAGCAATTCATGATTTTGAGAGATATGAAGACTTGAGCATCAGTTGCCAAAATATGAAATGAATTATGACTGTTGGATGAATGACAAGTAGGGATTGAAGGCCTAATGAATAAAAACAGTACAAGTATTGCTAAAGTCAGCAATTGTTGCTTATACGTGAAAAAACAGCACTTCTGGTCATATAGTGAAGAAGGTCAATACTAAAAAAATCGGATGATTTAACCTGAAAGGAAATAATTGCAATGCTCCCAGAGGACCACTGAACCATTAAAATGGTCATGTCCTAAGATTTTGGTCAAGTCCTAAAGGCGGACCACTGAACTGAATAGATGGTTAAACATTAATAGAATAAGATTTTGAAATATTAAAACTGGTAGTTCAGATTATAACTAGGTACCAGGTTGGATGAAGGGGAAAAGAAGGACCTCTGAACCTAATAGTAGGTTAAAAGTCCCATTGCAAAAATTACATATATATATAGCCTATTAAATATTGATTTTATTTGGCCCATGATTTTTGGACCCTTGATGAAATGGGATTATAGGCAGGGGTAACTGAGAGTATCAATCTATTGGTCAATCAAGAACAACTTGCTAATCTGACAGACAGTAGGAGGAGGTGCTGAATTATTCAACAAATATTGGAAAGTTATTAACCAGAATTACCATGATTTGGGATGTGTGAGAGATGTGATCCACAAGGTTGATACCAGGGAAAATTTGCCAATCAGGATGATACCAAAATATGGCCAAAGGTGGCCAAAGTGGTAGTAGATGAAGAAATCAGCAAACTAGTAAAGCATGGGCTTCTAGTTCCATCATTAAGTCCCTGAGCAAGCCCTATTCTTATTGTGAAGAAGAAGGATAACTCTAATTTGGTGGATATTGATTATTGGAAGCTGAACAAGGTTATGAAGAAGGATTTTTACCCACTACTAAGAATCAATGATGCGCTAGATCAATTAGGAGAAGCGAAGTATTTCTCCACAATGGATCTAATAACAAGATATTAGCAAATCTATCTGCCAAGAGAAGCCCAAGAGAAATGCGCTATTATCACTACATAGGGGCTTTATCAACTGATGAGGATGCTCCAGGGTCTGTATAATGCGCCTGCGACGTTTCAGAGGTCCATGGATGCCATACTAAATGACTTGATGTTGTCATGCGTCCTAATGTACTTGGACAAAATAAATGTGTTCAGTAGAACGTTTACTGACCATCTTCACCACTTGGAGGAAATGTTTAAGAGTCTATCCATGGCTAACGTGAAGATTAAGCCGAGGAAGTGCCACTTCTTCAAGAAAGAGTTAGAATATCTGGGATTCATAATCAACTCTAGTGGACTGCAGCCGTAAGCCTAGAAGATCAAAGCCATAGAGAAAATGGCTGTGCCAAAGTGTGTCTGAGATTTCCAAGTGTTCCTTGGAATAGTCAAAATACTATAGAAGATTCATTGGTATTTTGCAAGAATTGCCAAGCCTCTCTTCCGTTTACTGATTGATCCAAAAAAAGATTCATTTGGAGTGAAGAAGCCCAGAAATCCTTTTAATGAGTTACAAAAGTATTTGATAGATTCTCCAATTTTAAAATATCCAAATTTCATTGAGAATTTATAATACAAACTGATGCTTTGTTGACAGCGATTGGAACCATATTGAGACAAGTAGATGAACTTGGGGGTGAACATCCAGTGGTGTATGTGAGCTGACACTCTCAGCCGCTAAGAGGAATTGCAATGTGACTGAGCATGAATGCCTTGTGGTCATTTATGCCTTTAAACAGTTTCAGGTGTATATCCATGGAACACACTTCAAAGTGGTGACAGACCCCTCCTCCATGTGTTAGCTGCACACTTTACAAGAACTAGAAGGATGACTGGCCCAATGGGCACTAAAGTTACAGGCTTAAGATTATGAAATAGTCCACCAAGCTGGAGCTTCTCATCAGAATGATGATGGCTTATTGTGGTTACCAATGGTCCAGATGGTATACCCTCAGGCATATGAGCTATTCCAGAGAATGGTTGATGGAAAAATAGGGAATGAGCCCCAAGAAATCCAAGGTGCACTTCGAAAAGCAATGAAAAACACCAAGACCATGGATGGACAAGTTTTCAAGATGATCAATGGGAAGCTATTACTATTCCCAAAGCCATTGCAACGAGCAGCTATCATTCAAGCTGCTCACAAGGTTGCCAGGCACAAAGGCCTGAGAAAAATAACCAATCATAATTGCAAGTACTACTAAGAGTCCATCAGCTATGATGTCACGGACTATCTGGCTTGCTGTGTGGAGTTCCAGTTGCACAAGCCACATAGGAATATGACTGGATACTGACTAGTCCGCCCTGGATTTGTTTGGCATATGGTGTCCATCAACATGATGGGACTGCTGATTATGAGCACAGGGGGAGTCAAGTACAACATAGTTTTGATTGACCATCTGACGAGATGGGTGAGATGAAGGCCCTAGGAAAAGTAGATGCTACCAGCACTGAGAAGTTTATCATAGATCAAGTATTATACCAACATCTTGCCCGCAGGTCCTGCTGAGTGACTGTAAAGATTAATTGGGTCTTGTTATTATCGGTCAACAACCTTATAAACTTATTACTGCACAGGTTCAGTTATCATGCAATTTGTCCACATTGTATAGTATTTGATATTATCTGTTGATGATAGTATGACGACTATTTTCCATAGCTAAATGAAATTCTTAGATCTCGGCCTAACAATTGGCCAGTATTTCCGCTTGAAATACTTGATATGTCTTGATATATAGGGATTCGTTCCCTCATACTGTCCAACCCAGTCTTCTCTGAAATTCCCTGGTGCTGGTTTCTTCAGTCCAACACACAGTTGGCAGCAATCCCCAATTGTTCCTCCTTCTTCTCTAGATCCCCGCTCAAGTCTTTACTTTTTTTCTTAAAAGAGTCTCCCAATTATCGCAAACAGCAATAATATCATTGAGAAGAATAGAACAATTGAAAGCTGATAATAGTTTACTACTTAAACTATATACTGGATATGAACTATAGAACTATATAACTCTGTTTTAAACTCTGTTTTTACTATAGCTTTTTATTATTATAAAGTGAATTCTAGGGAATTTATAGTGGGGATACGGTCATCTAACCCTCATATGACACCTCTTCGATGAAATAGCAGCTGTTGCTGTTGAATCACCCATCCTCGTCTCAGCAGCAATGGTCTTCCCCATCCTATCTAGGATTCTGTTGTTGGAAATCCTTGAAACCTAAATGGAAAGAGTCAGAAAACGTGTCCCTAACGTTTTCCTCTTGATCAAAGTGAACCAACCATATTTGACTAGCGATCTGCTTAGCTATGGGACTTATTACCCATTAAGGCAGGTCATGAAACAACTAATCAATTTGCTAGTTGCAGGTGGCATCACTCAACTCACAATTTACTACTTGCATTTTCAATCAATCAGTGATAAAACCTGACTGATCCCAATCAGTACACCTGATTGCTAATCACTATCAGATGCCCCTATTTTGTCAGCAACTCCACCCGATGAGATCTTAAGCATTTTTCCGGATCAATCCCTGACAGATATAACCACGTAAATATCCCAAAAGCCCCCAAACATAGTTACTCCAAAATCAGGGTCCACCAATTTCCATTTCACCTCGCATTAGGGAATTATCCCCTAGCAATTCCCGGTAATCTAGCAGGCTGGGAATATGGGCAAAATCCCAACACATCTCCCCTCTTGCTTAGATTTCCAGTGATAAAAGGACTGGGGTAGGAGAATACCACTTCAGACACTCAGTTGAATACTTCTTTTGCTCAAGCGGAGTATGATTGTCAATACTCAATGCTGACCAGGACAACCTTTGGCATGCGGCTCTCTTCCTCTTGCTCCTCACTATCACCTACTCAGAGTGCAGTCCCCATGTTCTACTGTCATGCCGAGCTGATCAATTTACTCATGACGATATTAGATCATGGATCCAGTTTCCCCTGTCAGGGCATAGACACAATGTCATATTCAGGATTCTTGGTCTGGCGCCCATGGTTTCCTGATTTTCTCCTTGTCCTAGACAGGAGACTCTTGCTGTTGATGTTCTTTTCGTGTCCCAATTAAGAATGCTTATTTATGTTCACCCTTGTTATTTTTCTCTCATAACCTCTTGGCTCATGTCATTCTTAATTATTCTCTTGGAGAGCTTATCCCATTATTTTTGAAATTAATTTCTCTTAAATTGGAGCTTAATGGATTGTAGAGTGCATAATGTCAACTTCCATACAAGTCTGACATCTTCCCTCTCATCCAGATCATATGTTAAATTCTGAGTCACAATATCAACAGCTACTAAACAGTTTGTCTGATCAAGATCTTTAGCTCTTTCAGCAGATGAGTTGGGATGCGCAACAGAACCTCTTCTATAGTCCTTCCAGGACTCATACGCCTAATTTAGCACCAGCGTCTAGTCCTTCCATCGAATTACTGGAAACAGTAACCAATCCCTCTGAAAACAGGGTAGTGATAGTTATAAACAACTTGCAGTAGATTCTTCCTCTATCATCGATTCCAGAGTTGATATTATGAAACTCTCCTGAATTTGGCTCCTTTTGCATATTCACCAGACATCATCATGGATGCTCCTGAAATTGTGCCTTTTGCTCTTGATTGCTCTTTTCTTGCCGGGTCAGACTTGCCTCCTGAGTTTCTCTTCTGATTCAGACAATACTACAAACCCGTGTCTTGGCTACTGAGCTCACCATTGGTAACAGTATTCATTTTGAACTCCCCTATGCTGAATTATGGGCCCAAATTACCAAGGCTTTATCCCTAGTCCTGAATCCCTCTGATCTTGAGAACATTCTATATTGGGATTATCATGGAAACAGCAGAAGAAGTTTAGACCAGCCTACCAGTTGGGATGCGTAAGCACCCAAAAAGCAAGCCAGAATGCCAGATGCATTGCCAACCAAATGACTTGATATGGAGCCAGGCATTGGGAAAGGATGAATTGTTGGTGCAGCAAAATGGTAAGTATGATCCTGACGACGAACCACACTGAACCCACTCCTGACCCAGGAGGTCTTGCTGCAGGGGTGGGATCAGTGAGATAGTCTCAATGAGGTCCTCAGCGTATGGGGCCATTTCAACTGGGGTGTCAAGGAGACAGATTCTCTATTGCAATTGGTGGATATATGGCCAAAAGATCCCCATGTATTGCTGCCGGAAGTTTGTGATAATGGGGTTGTAGAGCCAAAAATATTGGACTTGCTGAACCTATTGACAACGGAGGGGCCATAGTGACCAAGAGTACTGGTGGAGCCCATCCTGTATACAGACTAATGGACCACCAGGGAAACGCCATCAGGGATGCGGTCAGAAGAGATAATAAAAATTGTTTGTTTTTTTGGTAAAATTTTATTTAAAGGGAAAGTAAGAAAATTGACCAACAATTTTCACAGTGCTATGCAACTGGTTAAATAGTGGTCAATTGGGTTAGTGACAAGCCAGGATCAGGTCCCACAATTTCGACCTAACCAGCAAATTGTTCAGGAATGGGCGGGTTCATTCCTTGAGAACTGACATTGTAAAATTTGGTGGTGGGCCAAGTCACTGTCAGTTCACCTCAAACGTCTGAACTGGGGCTCAGCTACGTTTTTGATGGTTGGCATGATGGCGTTTGGCCCAATGAGCGATGGGAATCCCCCAAGGCCACCCCTCATAGGGGCGGGTCCATTTGGTTGGGAACAGGTTCAGGATGCCCAACCCACTCATGCTCAATCACTGGACCATTCATTCAGTCAACAGCATCACAATGGCCGCAACGCCCAAATTACCTACCGGGGGCTTCAAACCCTTGTTGGTGGCGCCCAATGCTATAACCTGATTGTCAAGGATGATCCTCAACAACTTTGTTAGGAGGGTGCTTTGTTTGATTGGCATATTGATCGGATTGGAACCATTGGGCGTTCCAACCAATACCTCAGTCTTCATGCCTTTCTGGCCATTTGAGATTTGGTCATCGGCTAGATTGCCACTCAAAATTAGATCCAACCAATTTTAATCTGACAAGTTTAGCACAAATTTCGCTAATTCCCTGTAACAGTTCTGCTGAGGTGAGTGTGGGTACTGGGGGTGGGATATGGAGTGGAAGAGCTGTTACCCATCACGCATCTACTATGTGAGTAAGATCGCCCTGAGTAATGAGGGATACCGCCATCCTCTTTGGTGTCTTTTTACTTGGGAATGGGAAGATGGCCCGATCAACCGCCAGGGGACGTTCCCCCAGGACTTAAAATTACCCTTTCCTTTTTCCAAAGGAAGGGCACCCCCACTGGGAAACTGCACCAGAGCCACATTCTTGTGTGCCTTGGGTAACTTGATTGCCATAATTGTCACGACTTTCTGGGGGGCAAGGAGCCTCGGGGTGGGATATATGGAATGCTTTGACCAGGTCCATGCAATTTGCGCAATTGCACGCCTTGACCCAACTATTTTTGTAGGCTGGATGCCCTTTTCAAGCCACTAGTTATTGGACAGAACGTCGCGACTTCTGGGATGCCAGGATAGCCTCTACCTCAGCTTCTTCCTCATTATTGACAATAATTGGTTCCAGTTCCATGGTAATTGCACCCTTGAAGGGCGACAGCTGGGAAACATGGAAAACAGGGCGCTGCTTCCAATGCACAGGAAGCTTTAGTCAGAACGCTCCATTACCCAATACCTCCTCCACTAAATGGGGCCTGAGCGTTTACTGGCGAATTTATGGGAAGGGGTTTGAACTTTTAAATGATGGGTATTAAGCATAAGGTAGGAACCCACCATAAAATCATGACCTGGAAGATGCTTACAATCTGTGAATTGCTTGTAGTCATTGATGGCTTTGGTAAGGTATTCACGCACTAAAGCTTGAGTCAATTGGATATGGGCAGTGTGGTCTGCGACAGCTTGAACCTCAGGCTACAAGCACGGCCTGACCAAAAATGAAGGATTATAACCCAACGTTGCTTTGTAAGGGGAAAACCCCATAGATGCGTGGGTCCCATTATTGTAAGCAAATTGAGCGAGGGGCAAGTCACTGGCCCAAGTATTCTGCGCTGCTGCAACATAACAACGCAGGTACTGTTTGAGGACTTGATTGACCCACTCATTCTGTCCGTTGGACTAAGGGTGATACGCCATGGATTGATAGGGGGACATTTTTAGGATTGATAGGAGTTCACTCCAAAACTGCATAGTAAACTGTGAACCCCGGTCACTGATGATCTCCTGGGGAAGACCGAACATTGAAAACACATGGTGTACAAAAAGACGGGCAGTTTCTTCTGACATAATTGCAGAAGTACACAGGATAAAAAGGGAAAATTTTGTGAAACGATCCACCACTACCATCACAGCTGTGAACCCATTAGAACAGGGAGTTCAACGATAAAGTCCACGGACACTAAGGTCCAGGGACCCTCCGCCTGCTGTAAGGGGTGCAGGAGGCCGTTTTTTCTGGAGAAGTCTGACTTAGCCATGGCGCAAGTAATGCAATTAGGATCCAGGCTGGAACATCTTTTGTCAAACCCGCCCAATTGAAGGTCCACTTGATCAAGTTGATGCATTTTTTGTTACTGGGATGTCCAACTGTGGGGGGATCGTGATGTGCATGGAATACCTCCGATCAGAAGGAGGGGGGAACACAGATGCAAGAGTGGAAGTAAATGAGTCCCTTGTCTAAGGAGTATAGGGAGTGTTTGTGACTCGAGTGATCCAACTGCTCGACCAACTCCACGCCCTCAGGACGGGCCATTTGACCAGCTTAAAACCTGAGCTACTAGCGGGGTGTCAGGAGCTAAAGCGATGGAGGAAATGACAGGGGGATCAATTGACAGAATTTGGGTGGCAGGAATCATGGTAATGAGATCCACCTCCTCTGGTTCCAAGTGACAGTGGGTGGGACTGCAGCTTAGGAAATTGGGAAGTACATTGAGCGCACCTTTAACAAATTCATATTTAAAGTTAAAACTGCACAGGTCCTGATAGGTTTGGGCCTGCTGATGTGCCAATTTTTGGGGTTTGTAAAAATACAAAAGGGCCTGGTGATCCATGCGGACTGTTAATTCATGGCAGGCACCCTGCAACAGATACCGCCAATGGGTTAATGCCCATGCAACAGCTGCCAATTCCTTATCATAAATGGCCCAAGACTGCTCCATGGCTGTGAACTTTTGGGAGAAATAAGTGACCAGATGTTCAAGACCATCATGCTCCTGAAGTAACACTGCTCCCACTGCTACTGATGAGGCATTGCATGCCACAATATATGGTTTGGTGGGATCAGCATGTTTCAAAATGGGTGGAGACACAAACACCTCTTTGATTGATTTGAACGCCTGCTGGCATTTGGGCGTCCAACAAAATGGTACGTTTTTCCCAGTAAGGGGGTGGAGTGGTGTGGCTAACTGGGAAAGTGCTGAGGAAAATTTTTTTAGGAAAATGATGGTTCCCAAGAAACTCCAAAGTTGTTTCTGCGTAGTCAGAGTTGGCCATTCCCAGATTGCATCTAACTTGTTGGGAGGGATTGCATAGCCATCTTTGAGAACCAGGTTCCTGAGGAAAGTAACCTCCTCCTTATAAAACTCACACTTGGAAGGTTTGAGGAACAAACTGCCTTATGCAAGGCGACCACCACCACTTCCAAGTCAGTAGCATGTTGCTTGGGAGTTGGGGAGTGAACCAGGATATCATCAATGTATGCAATTGCACAGGTAAACTGGAGATCACCCAGTACATTGTCGATCATCTGTTGAAACGTAGCGGGGGCATTCTTCAGCCCAAAGGGCATAACCCGAAATTAAAAAATGCCTCACTTTGTTCATATCACGGTTAACCATTCCTGCCCTTCCATTACCTGAATCTGGTTGAAGGTGTTCACCAGATCCAGCTTTGAGAACACACGGGATTTGGCGATTGCCTGGCTGATTTTCTGCTCCATCGTCAATGGGTAAAGATCAGAAACAGTTATTTTATTCTGACCATAATCCACGCAGGGATGGAGAGAACCATCTGATTTTTGGCGAAGACAATGGGGGAGGCAACGGGTGAGGTCTCCTTGAACAACTAACCTTTTTTCAACATGTCATCCAACCATGTATTGAGTGCAACTTGTTCCTCCGCTGTATGGGGATACAACGGACAGTTGATGTTCACCAACTCCACGGTTGTGCAAAACCCACAATTGTACCTAGTGTGCTTAAGCAGGCGATCTACCTTTTCCATGTCGAAGATTCTCTGATATCACATTAAGCTTTCAAGGAAATCAGCTGGAATGCTTGCAGAAGTAACCAGGGTAGTGATAGAGCTGGTTCCTTGTATCTTATTGAGGGTGTTGATCAGAGGGAATTCTCCCTCTGAATCATCATTGGTAAATGACAACGTATTAGATTCTAAATGAATCTTCACATGTTGTTGGCGCCACCACCCCACACCTAAGATTACCGGAAACACCAGGTTTGGCATAGCCAAAAATTGACTTGCAAAATTTGAACTGGTGGATTGAAAAGGGTACTGGTTGGCGAACAACATATGAGGACTGATAAGCAGATGAGGCCACCATCACTGAGGAGCCCACATCCATTTCCAGTTTTAATTGTTGCACCAACTCAACACTCATGAAGTTCCCCGCAGCTCCAGTATCCACCAGAGCTTTGAAGGAGACATGATGCGGACTGATACTGATCTTCATAGGCACAAGGAAATAAGCGAAGTTTTGTTTATTGGAAGAATTGACCAACTCATTTGTGACTGAAGAAATAACGGGCATATTGGGGGTAAGGTCGGGGTCCTTTGCTGGAGCAGAAGATTGGAAGTATGAGGGCAGGGGAAACAACTTCCTCCATCTGGGCTTGGACAGAATCATTAATAGTTAACTCTGTACCCACCAACTCAGACTCAGGGGTTACAGCAAAATTGGTACCCAAGTCTACCACTAATTTGGAGATAGGCGCGTCATCTGCATCTACTTTGGGTAATCCAATCAAGAAATTCGCCTTCTGATAATGGGTAACATGATGGGGTAAGGCGTTGATGGTGTTTGCTGAGGCACATATTTGATCTACTGATCCTTGGATGGTAGACCAGACCTCATGATGAGTGGAACCTGAATCCAAGCCCAATCTAAAGACTGCCTGAAGCATATTGATAGATAGACCTGACGTGGGGGCCAGTTCATGAAAGGTAGAAATCAAAGAAACCAAGCTAGGGGCTTTGGCCATGGCATAGATCAGTCAGAATAAGTGGTCTGATTGGGACACAGGGGGTTTCAAAGCGGCTGACACAACAGCCATCAGAGGGGTGGAGTCTCCTGCTTGTGAGGAAGAATGCAAAAGACCTCTCACCCAACGGCGGGCATCCCCATCCACAGCGTCTAACAACGCGAGCCCTTGTTGGGCATGAGATAACGTAGAAGCGTTATTGAGTGCAATTGCTGTATGCATTTGTACTTCAGCAAGCGCGTCGAGAACTTGATTGGCGATCTCCTGGGAGGGGACACTCAATTTTCCCTCCGGGCTAGAGGAAGGAGGAGGAGATGCAATCTGCACAGCTTGGGTGGCTTGAAGAAGATTTCCCAAGGTAGAGCGGATACTTCTCCCAAAGTCAGAAAGTGACCAAACAAACAACAAACAGAAAACTACTGATTGCACATTCATTTGTTAAAGAGTAACCACTGCGGCGCCCAGTTTGAAGAACAAGGCGAAAGTGGCTGGAAATAATGGTCGGGTGATTATGTCATGGAAATGGCAGAAGAAGTTTAGACCAGCCTGCCAGTTGGGATGCGTAAGCACCCAAAAAGCAAGCCATAATGCCAGAGGCATTGCTGACCAAACAACTTTATATGGAGCTGGGCATTGGGAAATGATGAATTGTTGGTGCAGCAAAATGGTAAGTATGATCCTGATGATAAACCACACTGAACCCACTCCTGACCCAGGAGGTCTTGCTGCAGGGGGTGGGATCACTGAGATAGTCTCAATGAGGTCCTCAGCGTATGGGGCCATTTCAACTGGGGTGGCAAGGAGACAGATTCTCTCTTGCAATTGGTGGACATATGGCCACAAGATCCCCATGTATTGCTGCCAGAAGTTAGTGATAATGGGGTTGTAGAGCCAAAAATATTGGACTCGCTGAACCCAATTGACAACAGAGGGGGCCATAGTGACCAAGAGTACTGGTAGAGCCCATCCGGTATATGGACCAATGGACCACCAGGGAAACGCCATCAGGGATGTGGTCAGAAGAGATAATAAAAATTGTTTGGTTTTTGGCAAAATTTTATTTAAAGGGAAAGTAAGAAAATTGACCAACAATTTTCACAGTGCTATGCAACTGGTTAAATAGTGGTTCAATTGGGTAGTGACAAGCCAGGATCAGGTCCCACAATTTCGACCTAACTGGCAAATTGTTCAGGAATGGGCGGGTTTCATTCCTTGAGAACTGACATTACAAAATTTTGTGGTGGGCCAAGTCACTGTCAGTTTGACCTCAAACGTCTGAACTGGGGCTCAGCTATGTTTCTGATGGTTGGCATGATGGCGTTTGGCCCAATGAGCGACGGGAATCCCCCAAGGCCACCCCTCATAGGGGCGGGTCCATTTGGTTGGGAACAGGTTTGGGATGCCCAACCCACCCATGCTCAGTCACTGGACTGTTCATTCAGTCAATGGCATCACAATGGCCACAACGCCCAAATTACCTACTGGGGGCTTCAAACTCTTGTTGGTGGCGCCCATTGCTATAACCTGATTGTCAAGGATGATCCTCAACAACTTTGTTAGGAGGGTGCTTTGTTTGATTGGCATATTGATCAAATTGGAACCATTGGGCGTTTCAACCATTACCTCAGTCTTCATGCCTTTCCAGCCATTTGAGATTTTGTCATTGGCCAGATTACCACTCAAATTAGATCCAGCCAATTTCAATTCAAAAATTTTGGCACAAATTTCACTAATTCTCTGTAACAGTTCTGCCGAGGTGAGTGTGGGTACTGGGGGTGGGTTCCAGAGTGGAAGAGCTGTTACCCATCGCTTGTCTACTATGTGAGTGAGATCGCCCTGAGTAATGAGGGGTACCGCCATCCTCTTTGGTGTCTTTTTACTTGGGAATGGGAAGATGGCCTGATCAACAGCCAGGGGACATTCCTCGGGACTTACAGGAATATCTCAACTTATGCTCTTCATTTTGCCAGTCAAGTTCTTCAAAGTTGGTCCACGAAGCTTCCAGCCTCTCCTGGATTTCCCATTCCTTCAGCTTCAGCTTCCAAGAAGCCCATAGTTGTCACTTGCAGGATGCCATTCACTCCTTGAACAACTATCTCATCTCTGGCGCTTCCCATTGGTATCTTCCGCTGATGGCTTTAGTGGGGGCATGATTTGGCAACTTCCATCCAGTTCGCCTTGTTTGCTGCTGGCTCATATGTCTGGTGTTCTTGACAAAAGCCCGTCATCAGGCGCTCAAGACTAATCTTCCAGCTTTAGTAACATATTGGTATTACTTGGGGTATTCGCCAACTGCCTCTTTCAATACTGTTGCTTCCCTCCCCGCTATGGGGTTTCACAATTGGCTTCTTCTGACATTTCATTTCCTTTCCCCTAGTTGCTTTCTCACATGGATCTGCATCTGCTCAAAGAACTTGGTTTCATATAGGTCTAGCCCTCAATAGCATCTGATCTCACATCAATTTTAAAAGGATAATTATCCATACTATGACCCATCCTCCCTCCCCTAAAATGTGACATAGGCGGAATCATCCCCATATCAAGGATAATCAATAAAAATAAAAATTATAAAAATATATTGGTTTTTTTATGCAGTTTATAAACTTTTTTCCAATATCTTTGATCAATCTTTTATATTTTTTCTTCTTTTTTTTCATGGGACTTGACCTTGTTTTGATTCAGAGGTCCATCTTTCTTTATTTTTTCCCCCAAACTGGGTCCTAGGTACTTCAACCTACCAGTTTTCTATTGTTCAGAGGTCCTTTTTTGAACTTAACCATCTAGATTGGTTCAGAGGTCCTTTTTGGACTTGACCTAATCATCAGGACATGACTAACTTAATGGTTCATCAGTCCTTTGGGAACTCTTTTATTTTTTTTGATTCATCGCTTCAAATACTAGCATGGACTCAATTTACTACTCTTCCATCCAAGAGATTCTTGATGGAGTAGGTGTCAGTCGCTGTCTTGGCGATAATTTCAAATGGACCTGCCCACAATGCATCCAGTTTGTTTCTTCTTCCAAAACCATGCATATTGCAATAGGTCACTCTTTTGACTATTCAGTATTCTGCTAAGGCTGGTCAGTTCTTATTGTCCATTGATTTCGCTTGTATCCTTTTCTTCAACGTAGTATTAAATGCTTGTGATTGCATCTCAATCAGGATATTTGTCAGTCAGTTCAAGTACTGTTTGGCACTCATCCCCAATGTTGGTTCACCACCAGATATAAAATCGGTGGTACCGTGGCCTTCCTCCCATATAACAACTCAAACAGCTTTTTTCCGTCGCTAAGGATGACTGATATTGTAGGCAAACATCACTAAACTCAGGTACGTTCCTCATGTGAAAGTTCTTCCTGCGACCAGCTTCCTCAGTGTCACATCCAGCATTCCATTGACTCTTTCTACCAGCCCCTTCATCTCCAGCTAGTAGGGTACAGACACGACTCCTTCAATCCCCATTATCTCATTCATTCACAGGATCACATGAGATGTGAATCTCGTCCCATTATTGCTAAGCAGGACCTGCGGGCATCCATGTTGATATACTACTTGATCCAGTATGAACTTTGTGGTGCTGGTAGCGTCTACTTTCACTAGGGCCTTCATCTTGACCCATCTCATCAGATGGTCAATAGCAACTATTATGTACTTGACTCCCCCTGAGCTCATCATCAGCAGTCCCATCACATCAATGGACACTGTATGCCAGGCAAATCCAGGGAGGACCAGTCAGTATCCAGTTGTATTCTTATGTGGCTTGTGCAGCTGGCACTCCACGCAACAAGCTAGATAGTTGGCAACATCATAGTTGATTGACTCCCAGTAGTAGTACTGGCAAATATGATTGGTTGTTTTTCTCAGGCCTCCATGCCTGACAACCTTATGAGCGGCTTGAACAATAGCTGCTCTTTCTGATGGCTTTGGGATTAGTAACCGCTTCCCGTTAATCAGCTTAAACACTTTTCTATCCATGGTCTCACTGTTTACCATCACTTTTCAAAGCGCACCTTGGATTTCTTGGGGCTCATTCCCAATTTCTCCATTGACCATTCTCTGGAATAGCTCATCCGCCTGCGGGTATACCATCTGGACCATTTGTAACTGCAATAAGCCATCTACATTCTGATGAGAAGTCCCCGCTTGGTGGACAATCTTGTAATTGTAAGCCTGTAGCTTAAGTGCCCATTGGGATAGTCATCCTTCTAGTTCTCTCAAATTATGGAGCCAATGCAATAGGGAGTAGTCTGTCACCACTTTAAAGCGCGTTCCATGGATGTACACCTGAAACTACTTACAGGTGTAACTTATGTAAGGCATTCATGCTCAGTTACAGTGCAGTTCCTCTCAGCAGCTGAGATTGTCCGGCTCACATATGCCACTGGATGTTCATCCCCATGTTCATCTACTTGGGTTAGTATGGCGCCAATCACCATTAACGAAGCATTGGCTATATAAAAAATCTCAATCAAAATTCAGATATTTTAAAATCAGAGAATCTATTAGGTACTGGCATAGCTCATTGAAGGATTCCTGCACTTCTTCATTTCATACTAATCCTTTTTTGGATCATTCACCAGATGAAATAAGGGCTCAGTTATTCGGGCAAAGTCCTGAATAAATCTTCTGTAGTATCTGACCATCCCAAGGAACACTTGGATGTCTCGGACACTCTTTGGCACTTCCATCCATTCTATGGCTTCTATCTTCTGGGCTTGCAACTGCAATCCACTAGAGTTGATCATGAATCCCAGATATTCCAACTCTTTTTTGAAGAAAGTGACACTTCCTTAGATTAATCTTCAGGTTAGCTAAGGACAGTCACTTGAATACTTCTTCCAAGTGATGTAGATGATCAGTAAACGTCCTACTGAACACAATAATATCGTCCAAGTATACCAGGACACATGACAACTTCAAGTCGCTCAGTATAACGTCCATGGCATTATGGAGCGTTGCAGGTGCATTGCATAGACCCTGGGGCATCCTCGTCAGTTGGTATAGCCCCTGCGTGGTAATAATCGCGCATTTTTCTTGGTCTTCTTTTGGCAAATCAATTTGCATATATCCTGAGATCAGATCCATTGTGGAGATAACTTCGCTTCTCCTAATTGATCTAGCGCATTGTTGATTCTTGGTAGAGGATACAAATCCTTCTTCATAATTTTATTTAGCTTTTGGTAGTTGATCACCAGCTGATTAGAGCTAACTTTTTCTTCACAATTAAATTTGGACTCGCCCAGGGACTCAATTATGGAACTAGAAGCCCATGCTTCACTAGTTTGCTGATTTCATCTTCCACTACCGCTTCAGCTGCTTTCGACCATTGAATCAGTCTCATCCTGATCAGCAAATTTTCCCCAGTGTTGACCATGTGAATCACATCTCTCACACATCCCAAATTGTGGTCATCTTGAGCAAATACTTCCCAATACTTTTCATACAATTCAAGCACCTCCTATTGCTGGCCTTCTGACAGATCAGCGAGTTGCTCTCAATCAACCAATAGGTTGATACACTTGGTACTTCATCTGGTAATCCCATCATATCAAGAGTCCCAAAATTTTAAAATCTCCTCAATTTGGCTGTCAGTTTATATGAACAAACGTGATGATCTGATTCTTCGTGATCTTCATCAGTCTTTCACTTAAATTCTCCAGGAGAACTCAAATTTCTCTATGGCCTGGAATTATTATCCCAGGAGCCACCCAAGGCTCTACTCTGGACTTCTTCCAGGGGCTTCCAATCTCCCCATACAACAGCTCAGGTATCTCCAATGTTAACCCCATGTTGACTATCATATGCAATCCTGGCGGTATGATCTTCTCATTCTTGGTCCTCAGTGGAATTCCCCAGTTCTCTAGGATTTCCGTCAGTATTTCTCGTTGCTTCCTTCCAACTAACTGGTAATGAATTGGGACAATGCCGTCATTGTATATTATTTTGATGAAGTTGTTTCTCCTATTCAGCGGAGCTTCACCATCCTTCTAATATACCAATGATAACGTCTGACCCAATATGGTCAACGTATTATCCTCAAAGTTACATTTAACTCTGTACTTGCATAGAAATTCTGTCCCAATCAGAATGTTATAGTTTTGGTTGGTCAAAACTATTGCTGGCGCAGATACCACCAAGGATCTGAATCATAGTGGCAAAGCGCTATACGCTCTACATGAGATGGTGGTATTTAGCCCAGCTGTCCCATACTCCTTCTTGTGTTCCAAGTAAGGCAAGATCTTCATCCTCTTTACCAGCTTGGTCAAGACAATGTTAATGGGTGCTCCGCTGTCAAAATCACCCTCACCCATACTTGATTCACTTGTATGTCTATATACATACACTTGGAGTATTGTAATATAGTGTTTACTGAGTGTATAGTGGCATTATTAGCCAAATTGAGGGCGTGAATGATTTGCTTTGATAAATCATGAAACGATTCCTATATTGTGCTGAGGGGGATCAACAGGTTTGCCTCATCTAATTGGACGTCAGACAATACATCAGAATTCTCAGTGGCTTGAATCTTGTCCACCAGTTGTCGGGCATATGGCGAGCAACTTTCTTGATTATCTTGGGTCAATTCCCTTCGCCCCAGATCTGGTCACTGCGTTTATGTCCAAATTGGCCACTTGATACAGTTGTCCTGTACGTCTACATCCACAAACAGATCACTGATATTAATTTCTTCATTCATGATGTCAGGAGGAATAGGCTTCTCCGCAGCTCTAGACTGTTCCCTGTCTAGTCTGTGGGCCCTTTTTCCAATTCCTTTATGGCAGCTGACTCTTTCGCTTGGACCACATTAACCTGATCCTTTGGCTTCTTGCAGTGCACATCAAAATGTCCCTTCCAACCTCATTGGTAGCAGAACTTTTCTTTCTTAATCATCCGTCTGAATTCTTTGGGCTTATTCCCCAGATTGGTTCAGTTTTTCAACTCTTTAGCTCCTTTGTTCCACTTTGTGGGATTCAAATGGCATAACGGATTGAATTTGAAACTTCTGTTTGGAACATCAAAGGTTGCTCCCAAAATTTCAAATTATCTACCATTTGAGAGGTAGTAATTTCCATTATAAACACGGAAGACATCATGTGGTGCAAATTGCAATAGGGCCAAAGGGCCGCTTGTAATGCGATTCTAGCATTGAAGTCATCCAGTACTTTCACCCCAACCAGGATCTGCGACTCCTGGTAGAACTGATCCACAAAGCTTGCTAAAGACTCATCTTTATGGAACTGGATTCCCATAAACTCCTGTTTGTGCTTCAACATGCGCATCAGACTCTTAAATTCCTTCATGATGGCCGCCTTGGCCTCTGCATATGACCAGCTGTCCCCCTCCAGGTGAGGGAACACTAAGTTCTGATAGTCG